>JAIRCJ010000253.1:0-108076 GCA_020883675.1 Bruguiera gymnorhiza
GGAGAAAAACATAATTTTGAATATGTTAATTGAACAAAATACAATAATAGACTCAATTGCGTAAAATACACTTTAATGGATGAATATTATAAATAGCAATTCCATGCGTCAATATTGGGTCAAGCATATATCTCTAGAGAGTTATGGCAAAACTTTTTATTAAAGTCATGGCATTTGTTTTTTCTTAAGTAATATGTTTGAAGACTAAAATTATATAAATCATTTCAAATTGCATTATGGCAAAGGAGAAAATAAAAAACGTACAAAATTTAAATTCAACTGATTATTAACAATGCATTTAACCTTATAAATACTTTAAAATTCTAAAAGTTGAAAAAAATGCAATGTTTTGATCCTTAAATTTATTGTTTATGCCACTGCAATTTGAATAGTGAGAAAACATAATATTGAATAAGTTTTGTTAAACAAAAATACAAGTAATGGACTCTATTGTATAAAATACACTTTAGTGATGAATATTATAAAGAACAATCCCAAGCTTTAATGTTGGGTCAAGCATATTGCTCTTGAAGGAAGTGGGGAAATCTTCTTATTAGACCCCATTGCATTTACTTCTTCTAAAGTAATATGTTTGTAGACTAAAAATATATAAATCTTTTCAAATTGCATTGTGGCAAAGGAGACAAATAAAAAAATTACAAATTTCAATTCAACTAATTATTAACAATGCATTAATCCCTATAAGACTTTAAAATTCTAAAAGTTGAAACACTGCAATGTTATGATTTCTAAATTTATTGCTAATGCCATTGCATTTGAATGGTGAGCAAACATAATATTTGAATATGTTAATTGAACAAAAATACAAATAATGGACTCAATTGTATAAAATACACTTTAACTGGATGAATATTATAAATAGCAATCCCTAAGTTCAATGTTGTGTCAAAGCATATACTCTTGAGGGGAGTGGGGAAATTCTTTATTAGAGTCCATTGCATTTGGCTTTTTCTTAAGTAATATGTTGTAGACTTAAAATTATATAAATCATTCATCAAAATAGCATTGTGGCTAAGGAGACAATTAAAAAAAAATTACAAAAATTTAAAATGTCAACTGATTATTACAAATGTGTTAATCCCTATAACACTTTAATATTCTAAAAAGTTGAAAAATGCATGTTTTTGATTTTTCAAAATTTATTACTAATGCCATTGCCATTTTGATGGCGGGAAAAACATAATGTTTGAATATATTAATTGAACAAAACTAAAAATAATGGACTCAATTGCATAAAATACTCTTTAGTGATGAATATTATAAATATCAATCCCAAGCTTGAATGTTGGGTCAAGCATATTACTTTTGAAGGGGAGTGGGGAAAATTCTTATTAGAGTCCATTGCATTTGCTTTCTCTAAAGTAATATGTTTGTAGACTAAAATTACATAAATCATTTCAATTTGCATTATAGCAAAGGAGAAAATTAAAAAAATTACAAAACTTGGAATTCAACTGATTATTAGCAATGCATTTAATCCCTATAGGATTTTAGAATTTTACAAATAGAAAAGTACAATGTTTTGATTTTTAAATTTATTGCTAATGCCATTACATTTGAAATGACGAGAAAACATAATTTTTGAATATGTTAATTGAACAAAAATACAAGTAATGGACTCAATTGTATAAAATACACTTTAGTGGATGAATATTATAAATACCAATCCCAAGATTCAATGTTGTGGCCAAGCATATTGCTCTTGAGGGGAAAGGGAAACTTCTTTTTAGAGGCCATTGCATTTGGTTTTTCTTAAGTAATATGTTTGTAGACTAAAATTATATAAATCATTTCAAATAGCATTGTGGCAAAGGAGATAGCTAAAAAAATTACAAGATTTAAATTCAACTAATTATTAACAATGTGTTAATCCCTATAAGACTTTAATAATCTAAAAGTGGAAAAAATGCAATGTTTTGATTTTTTAAATTATTGCTAATGCCATTGCACTTGAATGGTGAGAAAAACATAATATTTGAATATGTTAATTGAACAAAAATACAACTAATGGACTCAATTGTATAAAATACACTTTAATGGATGAATATTATAAATACCTATCCCAAACTTCAATGTTGGGTCAAGCATATTGCTTTTGAGGGGAGTGGGGAAACTTCTTCTTAAAAGTCCACTGCATTTGCTTTCTTTTAAGTATTATGTTCGTAGACTAAAATTATATAAATCATTTCAATTTACATTGTGGAAAAGAGATAAAAAAAAAAACTTACAAAATTTAAATCCAACTTATTATTAACAATGCATTAATCCCTATAAGACTTTACAATTCTAAAAGTTGAAAAAATACAATGTTTTGATTTTTAAATTTATTATTAATGCCATAACATTTTTGAATGTGAGAAAAACATAATATTTGAATATGTTAATTGAACAAAAATACAAATAATGGACTCAATTGTATAATACAAACTTTAGTGGATAAATATTATAATTAGTAGTCCCATGCTTCAATGTTGGGTCAAGGAATATTGCCCTTGACAAGAGTGGGGAAACTCCTTAATGGAGTCCATTGCATTTGCATTTCTTAAGTAATATGGTTTAGACTAAAATTATATAAAATCATTTCAAATTGCAAATCTCAAGCGTTAATGTGGTGTCAAGCATATTTCTTTTTAGGGAGTGGAGAAAACTTCTTATTAGAGTTCATTGCATTTGCTTTTCTTAAGTAGTATATTTTAGACTAAATTTATATAAATCATTTTCAAATAGCATTGTCGCAAAAGGGACAATTAAAAAAATTACAAAATTTAAATTCAACAAATTATTAATAATGCATTAATCACTATAAGACTTTAAAATTTTAAAAGTTGAAAAATGCAATGTTTTGATTTTTAAATTTATTGTCAATGCCACTACATTTTGAAGCAATAATGTGGTGTCAAGCATATTACTATTGAGGGAAGTGGGAAACTTCTTATTAGATACATTCCATTTGCTTTTTTCTTAAGTAATATGTTTGTAGACTAAAATTATATACATGATTTCAAATATCATTATCATAAAGGAGACAATTAAAAAAATTACAAAATTTAAATTCAACTAATAATTAACAATGCATTTATCCCCATAGGACTTTAGAATTCTAAAAATCAAAAAAGTGAAATGTTTTGATTTTTAAATTTATTGCTAATGCCTTTGCATTTGAATGACATGAAAAACATAATTTTTGAATATGTTAACTGAACAAAAATACAAGTTGTAGACTCAATTGCATAAAATACACTTTAGTGGATGAATATTATAAATAACAATCTCAAATTTCAATGTTGTGTCAAGCATATTGCTCTTGAGGGGAAAGGCAAACTTCTTTTTAGAGTCCATTGCATTTGTTTTTTCTTAAGTAATATGTTTGTAGACTAAAATTATATAAATCATTTCAAATATCATTGTCACAAAGGAGAAAATTAAAAAAATTACAAAATTTAAATCTAATTGATAATTAAAAATGCATTTATCCTTATACGACTTTAGAATTCAAATAATCAAAAAAATGCAATGTTTTTATTCTTAAATGGTTAGAAAAACTTAATATTTGAATATGTTAATTGAATAAAGATACAAGTAATCAACTTAATTGTATAAAACAAACTCTAGCAGATGAATGTTATAAATAGAAGTCCCAAGTTTTAATGTTGGGTCAAGCATAATGCTCTTGACAAGAACGGAGAAACTTTTTGTTAGAGTCCATTGCATTTGTTTTTTCTTAAGCAATATGGTTGTAGACTAAAATTATATAAATCATTTCAAATTGCATTGTGGCAATGAAAACAATTAAAAAAATTACAAAATTTAAATTTAACTAATTATTAATAATGCATTTATCCCTATAAGACGTTAAAATTCTAAAATTTGAAAAAGTGCAATATTTTGATTTTTAAAGTTATTGTTAACATAATTGCATTTTAATGGTGAGAAAAATATACTATTTGAATATATTAGTTGAACAAAATACACTTTAATGGATGAATATTATAAATAACAATCCTAAACTTTAATGTTGTGTCAAGCATATTGCTCTTAAAGGGAGTGGGGGAATCTTCTTATTAAAGTCCATTGCATTTACTTCTTCTTAAGTAATATGTTTGTAGACTAAAATTATATAAATCTTTTTAAATTGCATTGTGGCAAAGGAGACAATTTAAAAATTTACAAAATTTCACTTCAACTAATTACTAACAATGTATTAATCCCTATAAGACTTTAAAATTCTAAAAATGCAAAAATGCAATGTTTTGATTTTCAAATTTATTGTAAATGCCACTACATTTTAAATGGTGAGAAAAACATAATATTTGAATATGTTAATTGAACCAAAAATACAAGTAATGGACTCAATTGTATAAGATACAATTTAATGGATGCATATTATAAATAGCAATCTCAAGTGTCAATGTGGTGTCAAGCATATTTCTTTTGAGGGGAGTGGGGAAACTTCTTATTAAAGTCCATTGAATTTGCTTTTTCTTAAGTAGGATATTTTCAAACTAAAATTATATAAATCATTTCAAATAGTATTGTCACAAAGGAGACAAGTAAAAAAATTACAAAATTTAAATTTAGCAAATTATTAACAATGCATTAATCCCTATAAGACTTTAAAATTCTAAATGTTGAAAAAATGTAATGTTTTGATTTTTAAATTTATTGTTAATGCCACTAAACATAATTTTTGAATATGTTAATTGAACAAAATTACAAATAATGGGCTCAATTGTATAAAATACACCCTAGTGGATGAATATTATAAATAACAATCCCAAGTTTTAATGTTGTGTCAAACATATTGCTCTTAAGGGGAGTGAGGAAACTTTTTTTTAGAGTTCATTGCATTTGCTTCTTCTTAAGTAATATGTTTGTAGACTAAAATTATATAACTCGTTCAAATATCATTGTTGCAAAAGAGACAATTAAAAAAATTATAAAATTTAAATTCAACTGATAATTAATAATGCATTTATCCCCATAGGATTTTAGAATTCTAAAAATCGAAAAAGTGCGATGTTTTGATTTTTAAATTTATTACTATTGCCATTGCATTTGAATGCCAAGAAAAACATAATTTTTGAATATGTTAATTGAACAAAAATACAAGTAATGAACTCAATTGTATAAAATACAGTTTAATGGATGTATATTATAAATAGCAATCTCAAGTGTCAATGTGGTGTCAAGCATATTTCTCTTGAGGGGAGTGGGCAAACTTCTTATTAGAGTCCATTGCATTTGCTTTTTCTTAAGTAGTATATTTTTAAACTAAAATTATATAAATTATTTTAAATAGCATTGTTGCAAAGGAGACAAGTAAAAAAATTACAAAATGTAAATTCAACAAATTATTAACAATGCATTAATCCCTATAAGACTTTAAAATTCTAAAAGTTGAAAAAATGCAATGTTTTGATTTTTAAATTTATTGTTAATGCCATTACATTTTGAATGGTGAGAAAAACATAATATTTGAATGTGTTAATTGAACAAAACTACAAATAATGAACTTAATTATATAAAATACACTTTAGTGGATGAATATTATAACTAGCAATCTCAAGCTTCAATGTTGTGTCAAACATATTGCTCTTGAGGGGAGCGGGGAAACTTCTTTTTGAAGTTCATTGCATTTTCTTTTTCTTAAGTAATATGTTTGTAGACTAAAATTATATAAATCATTTCAAATATCATTATCGCAAAAGAGACAATTAAAAAAATTACAAACTTTAAATTCAATTGATAATTAATAATGCATTTATCCTTATAAGATTTTAGAATTCTAAAAATCGAAAAAGTGCGATGTTTTGATTTTTAAATTTATTACTATTGCCATTGCATTTGAATGCCGAGAAAAACATAATTTTTGAATATGTTAATTAAACAAAAAGACAAGTAATGAACTCAATTGTATAAAATACAGTTTAATGGATGTATATTATAAATAGCAATCTCAAGTGTCAATGTAGTGTCAAGCATATTTCTCTTAAGGGGAGTGGGCAAACTTCTTATTAGAGTTCATTGCATTTGCTTTTTCTTAAGTAGTATATTTTTAAACTAAAATTATATAAATCATTTTAAATAGCATTTTTGCAAAGGAGACAAGTAAAAAAATTACAAAATGTAAATTCAACAAATTATTAACAATGCATTAATCCCTATAAGACTTTAAAATTCCAAAAGTTGAAAAAATGCAATGTTTTGATTTTTAAATTTATTGTTAATGCCATTACATTTTGAATGGTGAGAAAAACATAATATTTGAATATGTTAATTGAACAAAACTACAAATAATGGACTCAATTATATACAATACACTTTAATGGATAAATATTATAACTAGCAATCCCAAACTTCAATATTGTGCAAACATATTGCTCTTGAGGGGAGTAGGGAAACTTCTTTTTAAAGTTCATTGCATTTGCTTTTTCTTAAGTAATATGTTTGTAGACTAAAATTATATAAATCATTTAAATATCATTGTCGCAAAAGAGACAATTAAAAAAATTACAAAATTTAAATTCAACTGATAATTAATAATGCATTTATCCCTATAGGATTTTAGAATTCTAAAAGTCAAAAAAGTGCAATGATTTGATTTTTAAATTTATTACTAATGCCATTGCATTTGAATGGCTAGAAAAAAATAATTTTTGAATATGTTAATTGAACAAAAATACAAGTAATAGACTCAATTGCATAAAATACACTTTAGCAGATGAATATTATAAATAACAATCCCAAGTTTCAATGTTGTGTTAAGCATATTGCTTTTGAGGGGAAAGGGAAACTTTTTTTTGGAGTCCATTGCATTTGTTTTTTCTTAAGTAATATGGTTATAGGCTAAAATTATATAAATCATTTCAAATTGCATTGTAGCAATGGAGACAATTAAAAAAATTACAAAATTTAAATTAACTGATTATTAACAATGCATTTATCCTTATAAGACATTAAAATTCTAAAATTTGAATATGTTAATTGAACAAAAATACAAGTAATGGACTCAGTTGTATAAAATACACTTTAGTGGATGAATATTATAATAGCAATCTCAAACTTCAATGTTTGGTCAAGCATATTGCTCTTGAGGGGAGTGGGGAAATTTCTACTTAGAGTCCACTGCATTTCCTTTCTCTTAAGTAATATGTTTGTCAACTAAAATTATATAAATCATTTCAATTTGCATTGTGGCAAAGGAGACAAAGAAAAAACTTACAAAATTTAAATTCAATTTATTATTAACAATGTATTAATCTCTTTAAGATTTTAAAATTTTAAAAGTTGAAAAGATGCAATGTTTTGATTCTTAAATTTATTGTTAATGCTACTGCATTTTGAATAGTGAAAAAAATATAATATTTGAATATGTTAATTGAACAAAAATACAAGTAATAGACTCAATTGTATAAAATACACTTAAGTGGATGAATATTATAAATAGCAATCTCAAACGTCAATGTGGTGTCAAGTATATTTCTCTTGAGGGGAGTAGGGAAACTTCTTATTAGAGTCCATTGCATTTGCCTTTTTTTAAGTAGTATATTTTTAGACTAAAATTATATAAATCATTTTAAATAGCATTGTCATAAAGGAGACAATTAAAAAAGTTACAAAATTTAAATTCAACAAATTATTAATAATGCATTAATCCCTATAAAACTTTAAAATTTTAAATGTTGAAAAAATGCAATGTTTTGATTTTTAAATTTATTGTTAATGCCACTATATTTTGAATGGGGAGAAAAACATAATATTTGAATATGTTAATTGAACAAAAATACAAGTAACGGACTCAATTGTATACAATACACTTTAAAGGATGAATATTATAAATAGTAATCCCAAACTTTAATGTTGGGTCAAGCATATTGCCTTTGAAAGGAGTGGGGAAATTTCCTATTAGTGTCCATTATATTTGCTTTTACTCAAGTAGTACATTTTTAGAGAAAAATTATATAAATCATTTCAAATACCATTTTCGCAAAGGAGAATATTAAAAAATTACAAAATTTAAATTTAACTTATTATTAATAATGCATTAATCCCTATAAGACTTTAAAATTCTAAAAGTTAAAAAAATGCAATGTTTTGAATTTTAAATTTATTGTTAATGCCACTTCTTTCTAAATGGTGAGAAAAACTTAATATTTGAATATGTTACTTGAACAAAAATACAAGTAAACAACTTAATTGTATAATACAAACTTTAGCAGATGAATATTATAACTAGCAGTTCCAAGCTTCAATGTTGGGTCAAGCATATTGCTCTTGACAAAAATGGGGAAACTTCTTATTGGAGTCCATTACATTTGCTTTTTCTTAAGTAATATGGTTGTAGACTACAATTATATAAATGATTCCAAATATCATTGTTGTAAAGGAGACAATTAAAAAAATTACAAAATTTAAATTCAATTGATAATTAACAATGCATTTATCCCTATAGGACTTTAGAATTCTAAAAATCAAAAAAGTGCAATGTTTTATTTTTAAATTTATTGCTAATGTCATTGCATTTGAATGACAAAAAAAACATAAGTTTTGAATATTTTAATTGAACAAAAATACAAGTAATGGACTCAATTGTATAAATTACATTTTAGTGGATGAATATTATAAATAGCAATCTCAAGCTTCAATGTTGGGTCAAACATATTGCTCTTGAGGGGAGTGGGGAAACTTCTTATTAGAGTACATTCCATTTGCTTTTTCTTAAATAATATGTTTGTAGACTGAAATTGTATAAATGATTTCAAATATCATTGTCGCAAAGGAGACAACTAAAAAAATTACAAAATTTAAATTGAAGTGATAATTAACGATGCATTTATCCCTATAGGACTTTAGAATTCTAAAAATAAAAAAGTGTAATATTTTGATTTTTAAATTTATAGCTAATGCCATTGCATTTGAATGGCAAGAAAAACATAATTTTTCAATATGTTAATTGAACAAAAATACAAGTAATAGACTCCATTGTATAAAATATACTTTAGTGGATTAATATTATAAATAGCAATGTCAAGCATTAATATGGTGTTAAGCATATTTCTCTTGAGGAGAGTGGGGAAACTTCTTATTAAAGTCCATTGCATTTACTTTTTCTTAAGTAGTATATTTCTAGACTAAAATTATATAAATCATTTCAAATAACATTGTCGTAAAAGGGACAATTAAAAAATTACAAAATTTAAATTCAACAAATTATTAACAATGTATTAATCCTTATAAGACTTAAAATTCTAAAAGTTCAAAAAATGCAATGTTTTGATTTTTAAATTTATTATTAATGCCACTACATTTTGAAAGGTGAGAAAAATATAATATTTGAATATGTTAATTGAACAAACATATACGTAATAGACTCAATTATACAAAATACACTTTAGTGGATGAATATTATAAATAGTAATCCTAAGTTTCAATGTTGTGCCTAGCATATTCCTCTTGAGAGAAGTGGGGAAATTTCTTATTGGAGTCCATTGTATTTGTTTTCCTTAACTAGTACATTTTTAGACAAAAATTATATAAATCATTTCAAATATTATTGTCACAAAGGAGACAATTAAAAAATTTATAAAATTTAAATTAAACAAATTATTAAGAAAGCATTAATTCCTATAAGACTTTAAAATTCTAAAAGTTGAAAAAATGCAATGTTTTGAATTTTAAATTTATTGTTAGTGTCATTGCATCTTAAATGGTGAGAAAAACTTAATATTTGAATATGTTAATTGAACAAAAATACAAGTAATTAACTTAATTGTATAAAACAAACTTTAGCAAATGAATATTATCATTAGCAATCCCAAGTTTCAATGTTAGGTCAAGCATATTGCTCTTAACAAGAGTGGGGAAACTTCTTATTAGAATCCATTGCATTTGCTTTTTCATAAGTAATATGGTTGTAGACTAAAATTATATAAATTATTTCAAATTGCATTGTAGCAATGGAGACAATTAAAAAAATTGCAAAATTTCAATTCAACTGATAATTAATAATGCATTTATCCCCATAGGACTTTAGAATTCAAAAAATCGAAAAAGTGCAATGTTTTGATTTTTGAATTTGGTAATTGAACAAAAATGCAAGTAATGGATTTAATTGCATAGAATACACTTTAGTGGATTAATATTATAAATAGCAATCCCAAGTTTCAATACTATGTCAAGCATATTGCTCTTGAGCAGAAAGGAAAACTTCTTTTTATAATACATTGCATTTGTTTTTTCTTAAGTAATATATTTGTAGACTGAAATTATTTAAATCATTTGAAATTGCATTGTGGCAAAGGAGACAATTAAAAAAATTACAAAATTTAAATTCAATTGATTATTAATAAAGTATTAATCCCTATAAGACTTTAAAATTCTAAAAGTTGAAAAAATGCAATGTTATGATTTCTAAATTTATTACTAATGCCATTGTATTTGAATGCTGAGAAAAACATAATATTTGAATAAGTTAATTAAACAAAACTACAACTAATGGACTTAATTGTATAAAATACACTTTAGTGGATGAATATTATAAATAGCAATCCCAAACTTCAATGTTGTGTCAAGCATATTACTCTTGAGAGGAGTGGGGAAACTTCTTATTAGAGTACATTGCATTTGCTTTTTCTTAAGTAATATGTTTGTTGACTAAAATTATTTAAATGATCTCAAATATCATTATCAGAAAGGAGACAATTAAAAAATTTAAATTCAACTGATAATTAACAATGCATTATCCCCATAGAACTTTAGAATTCTAAAAATAAAAAAAGTGCAATGTTTTGGTTTTTAAATTTATTGCTAATGCCATTGCATTTGAACTTATTATTAACAATGCGTTAGTCCCTATAAGACTTTAATATTCTAAAAGTTGAAAAAATGCAATATTTTGATTTATAAATTTATTATTAATACCACTGCATTTTGAATGGTGAGAAAAACATAATATTTAAATATGTTAATTGAACAAAAATACAAGTAATGGACTCAATTGTATAAAATACAATTTAGCGGATGAATATTATAAATAGCAATGCCAAGCTTCAATGTTGGGTCAAGCATATTGCTCCTGAGGGGAGTGGCGAAACTTCTTATTGGAGTCCATTGCATTTGCTTTTCCTTAAGTAATATATTTGTACACTAAAATTATATAAATCATTTCAAATTGCATTGTGGCAAAGGACACAATAAAAAAAGTTAGAAAATTTAAATTCAACTGATTATTAACAATACATTTAACCCTATAGGACTTTAAAATTCTAAGAATTGAAAAAGTGCAATGTTTTGATTTTTAAATTTATGGTTAGTGCCACTACATTTGAATGGTGAGAAAACATAATATTTGAATATGGTAATTGAACAAAAATATAAGTAATGTACTCAATTGCATAAAATACACTTTAGTGCATAAATATTATAAATAACACTCCCAAGCTTCAATGTTAGGTCAAACATATTGCTATTGAGAGGAGTAGGGAAACTTCTTATGAGAGTCCATTACATTTGCTTTCTCTTAAGTAATATATTTTTTTGACTAAATGCAACTGAATTTGAATGGTGAGAAAAACATAATATTTGAATTTGTTAAGTGAACAAAAATACAGGTAATGGACTCAATTGTATAAAATACACTTTAGTGGATGAATACTATAAATAGCAATCCCAAGCTTTAACGTTGGGTAAAGCATATTGCACTTAATGGGAGTGGGGAAACTTTTGATTAGAGTCCATTGCATTTGCTTTTTCTTAAGTAATATAATTTTAGACTAAAATTATATAAATCATTTCAAATAGCATTGTCATAAAGGAAACTATTAAAAAGATTTCAAAAGTTAAATTCAAATGATTATTGGCAATGCCTTTATTCCTATAGGACTTTAGAATTCTAAAAATTTAAAAAGTGCAATGTTTTGATTTTTAAATTTATTGTTCATGTCATTGCATTTGAATGGAGAGAAAGACATAATATTTGAATATGTTAATTGAACAAAAATACAAAGAATGGACTCAATTGTATAAAATACATATTTGTGGATGAATATTATAATTAGTAATCCAAAACTTCAATTTTAGGTAAAGCATAATGCTCTTGAGCAGCGTGGGGAAACTTCTTATTAGAGTCCATTTCATTTTCATTTTCTCAAGTAATATATTTTTAGACTAAAAATATATAAATCATTTGAAATAGCATTGTCGTAAAGGAGACATTTAAAAAAATTATGAAAGTTAAATTCAACTAATTATTAACAACACATTTATCGCTATAGGAATTTAAAATTCTAAAAATTGAAAAATTGCAATGTTTTGATGTTTAAATTTATTGTAAATGTCATTGCATTTGAATGGTGAGAAAAACATGATATTTAAAATTGATAATTGAACAAAAATACAGTAATGGACTCAATTATATAAAATACAGTTTACTGGATAAATACTATAAATAGCAATCCCAAGCTTCAATGTTGGGTCAAGCATATTGCTCTTGAGGGGAGTGGGGAAACTTCTGATTAAAGTCCATTGCATTTGCTTTTTCTTAAGTAATATATTTTTACACTAAAATTATATAAATCATTTCAAATAGCTTTATCGCAAAGGAGACTATTAAAGAAATTCCAAAAGCTAAATTCAATTGATTATTAACAATGTCTTTAGACTTTTAAAAATTGAAAAAGTGCAATGTTTTGATTTTTAAATTTATTATTAATGTCATTGCATTTGAATGGTAAGAAACTCATAATATTTCAATTTGTTAATTGGACAAAAATGCAGGTAATGGACCCAATTGTATAAAATACACTTTAGTGGATGAATATTATAAATAGCAATCCCAAGTTTCAATGTTGGGTCAAGCTTATTGCTCTTGAGGGGAGTGGGGAAACTTCAGATTAAAGTCCATTACTTTTGCTTTTCCTTAAGTAATATATTTTAGACAAAAATTATATAAATCATTTCCAATAGCATTGTTGCAAAGGAGACAATTAAAAAAATTACGAAAATTAAATTTGACTAATTATTAACAAGGCATTTATCCCTATAAGAATTTAAAATTCTAAAAATTGAAAAGTTGTAATGTTTTGATTTTTCAATTTATTGTAAAAGTCATGACATTTGAATGGTGTGAAAAACATAATATTTGAATTTGTTAATTGAGCAAAAACACAGGTAATGGACTCAACTGTATAAAATACACTATAGTGGATGAATGTTATAAATAGCAATCCCAAACTTCAATGTTGGGTCAAGCATATTACTCTTGAGGGGAGTGGGGAAACTTCTGATTAGAGTTCATTGTATTTGCTTTTTCTTAAGTAATATATTTTTAGACTAAAATTATATAAATCATTTCAAATAGCATTGTTACGAAGGAGACTATTAAAGAAATTGCAACACTTAAATTCAACAAATTATTAATAGTGCCTTTATCTCTATAAGATTTTAAAATTCTAAAAAATGAAAACATGCAATGTTTTGATTTTTAAATGTATTGTTAATGCCATTGCATTAGAATGGTGAGAAAAAGATAGTATTTGAATATGTTAATTGAACAAAAATACAAGTAATGGACTCAATTGTATAAATTGCACTTTAGTGGATGAATATTATAAATAGCAATCCCAAGCTTCAATGTTGGCCCAAACATATTGCTCTTGAGGGGCGTAGGGAGACTTCTAATTAGAATCCATTCCATTTTCTTTTTCTTAAGTTATATATTTTTTGACTAAAATTATATAAATCATTTCAAATAGCATTGTTGCAGAGGAGACTATTAAAGAAATTATAAAAGTTAAACTCAATTGATTATTAACAAAACCTTTATCCCTATACGGTTTTAGAATTCTAAAAATTGAAAAAGTGCAATGTTTTTATTTTTAAATTTATTGTTAATGCCATTGCATTTGAATATGTTAATTGAACAAAAATACAAGTAATGGACTCAATTGTATAAAATTCACTTTAGTGGAAGAATATTATAATTAGCAATCCCAAACTTCAATGTTGGGTCAAGCATATTGCACTTGAGGGGTGTGGGGAAACTTCTGATTAGAGTCCATTCCATTTTCTTTTTCTTAAGTCATATATTTTTAGACTAAGACTATATATATCATTCGAAAATGGCATTGTCGCAAACCAGACAATTAAAACAATTATGAAAGTTAAATTCAATTTCTTATTAACAATGCATTTATCCCTATAAGAATTTCAAAGTTTAAAAACTGAAAAATTGCAAGGTTTTGATTTTTAAATTTATTGTAAATGTCATTGCATTTAAATAGTAAGAAAAACGTAATATTTGAATTTGCTAATTGAACAAAAATACAAGTAATGGACTGAATTGTATAAAATACACTTTAGTGGATGAATATTATAAATAGCAATCCTAATCTTCAATGTTGGATCAAGCATTTGCTCTTTAAGGGAGTGGGGAAGCTTCCGATTAGAGTCCATTACATTTGCCTTTTCTTAAGTAATATATTTTTAGACTAAAATTATATAAATCATTTCAAATAGCATTGTCACAAAGGAGACTATTAAAGAAATTCGAAAAGTTAAATTCAACTGATTATTAACAATGCCTTTATTCCTATAGGACTTTAGAATTCTAAAAATTGAAAAAGTGTAATGTATTGATATTTAAATTTATTGTTAATCTTATAGCATTTAAATGGTGAGAAAAACATAATATTTGAATATGTTAATTGAATGAAAAATACATGGAATGGACTCAATTGTGTAAAATACACTTTAGTGGAAGAATATTATAAATGGCAATCCTAAGCCTCAATGTTGGGTCAAGCATATTGCTCTTGAGGGGCGTGGGGAAACTTCTTATTAGACTCCATTCCATTTTCTTTTTCTTAAGTTATATATTTTTTCACTAAAATCATATAAATCATTTCAAATAGCATTGTTGCAAAAGACACTATTAAATAAATTCCAAAAGTTAAATTCAACTGATTATTAACAATGTCTTTATCCCTATAAGGACTTTAGAGTTCTAAAATTGAAAAAGTGTAATGTATTGATATTTTAAATTATTGTTAATCCCATTGCATTTTGAATGGTGAGAAAAACATAATATTTGAATATGTTAATTGAACAAAAATACATGGAATGGAATTAATTTTATAAAGTACACTTTAGTGGAAGAATATTATAATTAGCAATCCTCAAGCCTCAATGTTGGGTCAAGCATATTGCTCTTGAGGGGAGTGGGGAAACTTCTTATCAGAGTCCATTCCATTTTCTTTTTCTTAAGTAATATATTTTTAGACTAAAATTATATATATCATTCAAATAACATTGTCGCAAATGAGACAATTAAAAAAATTACGAAAGTTAAATTTAAATTATTATGAACAACACATTTATCCTTATAAGAATTTAAAATTCTAAAATTGATAAATTGCAATGTTTTGATTTTTAAATTTATTCTAAATACCTATGCATTTGAATGGTGAGAAAAACATAATATTTGAATATGTTAATTGAACAAAAATACAAGTAATGGACACAATTTTATAAAATACACTTTAGTGGATGAATATTATAAATATCAATCCCAGGCTTTAATATTGGGTCAACCATATTGCTCTCGAGAGGAGTGGGGAAACTTTTTGTTAGGGTCCATTGCATTTACTTTTTCTTAAGTAATAGATTTTTAAACTAAAATTATATAAATCATTTGAAACAACATTATCGCAAAGGAGACAACTCAAAAAATTACAAAAGTTAAATTCAACTGATTATTAACAATGCATTTATCCATATAAGACTTTAAAATTCTAAAAGTTGAAAAATTGCAACGTTTTGATTTTTAAATTTATTGTAAATGCCATTGCATTTGAATGGCGAGAAAAATATAATATTTGACTATGATAATTTGACAAAAAAATAGGTAATGGACTGAATTGTATGAAATACACTTTAATGGATGAATATTATAAATAGCAATCCCAAGCTTTAATGTTGGGCCAAGCATATTGCTCTTGAGGGGAGTGGGGAAACTTCTTATTAGAGTTTATTTCATTTGCTTGTTTTTAAGTAATATATTTGTAGACTACAATTATGTAAATCATTTCAAATTGCATTGTGAATAAAGAGACAATTAAAAAAAATTACAAAATTTAAATTCAACTGATTATTTACAATGCATTTGTCCCTATAAGATTTTAAAATTAAAAAAATTGAAAAAATGTAATGTTTTAATTTTTAAATTTTTTGTTAATGTCATTGCATTTGAATGGTGAGAAAAACATAATATTTGAATTTGTTATTTGAACAAAAATACAAGTAATGGACTCAATTGTGTAAAATACACTTTCTTGGATGAATATTATAAATAGCAATTCCAAGCTTCACTGTTGGGTCAAGCATATTACTCTTGAGGGGAGTGGGGAAACTTCTTTTGAGAGTCTATTGCATTTCTTTTTCTTATGTAATATATTTTTAGACTAAAATTATATAAATCATTTCAAATAACATTGTCGCAAAGGAGACTATTGAAGAAATTCTAAAAGTTAAATTCAACTGATTATTAGCAATGCCTTTATCCCTATTGGACTTTAGAATTCTAAAAATTGAAAAAGTGCAATGTATTGATATTTAGATTTATTGTTAATCCCACTGCATTTAAATGGTGAGAAAAACATAATATTTGAATACGTTAATTGAACAAAATACATGGAATGGACTCAATTATATAAAATAAACTTTAATGGAAGAATATTATAATTAGCAATCCTAAGCCTCAGTGTTGGTTCAAGCATATTGTTCTTGAGGGGCGTGGGGAAACTACTTATTAGAGTCCATTCCATTTTCTTTTTCTTAAGTAATATATTTTTAGATTAAAATTATATAAATCATTTCAAATAGCATTGTCGCAAGCGAGACAATTAAAAAAATTACGAAAGTGAAATTCAATTTATTATCAACAACACATTTATCCCTATAAGAATTTAAAATTCTAAAAATTGAAAAATTGCAATGTTTTGATTTTTAAATTTATTCCAAATGCGTATGCATTTGAATGGTGAGAAAAATAAAATATTTGAATTTGTTAATTGAACACAAATACAAGTAATGGACTCAATTGTATAAAATACACTTTAATGGATGAATATTATAAATAGCAATCCCAAGTTTTAATGTTGCATCAAGTATATTGCTCTTGAGGGGAGTGGGGAAACTTTTGATTGAGTCCATTGCATTTGCTTTTTCTTAACTAATAAATTTTTAGACTAAAATTATATAAATCATTTCAAATAGTATTGTTGCAAAGGAGACTATTAAAGAAATTGCAAAAGTTAAATTCAATTGATTATTAACAATGTCTTTATTCCTATAAGACTTTAGTGGATGAATATTATAAATATCAATCCCAGACTTCAATCTTAAGTCAAGTATATTGCTCTCGAAGGGAGTGGGGAAACTTCTTGTTAAGGTCCATTGCATTTGCTTTTTCTTAAGTAATAGATATTTAGAATACAATTATATAAATCATTTGAAACAACATTATCGCAAAGGAGACAACTCAAAAAATTGCAAAAGTTAAATTCAACTGATTATTAACAATGCATTTATCCATATAAGACTTTAAAATTCTAAAAATTGAAAAATTGCAACGTTTTGATTTTTAAATTTGTTGTAAATGCCATTGCATTTGAATGGTGAGAAAAATATAATATTTGAATATGTTAATTGAACAAAAGAATAGGTAATGGATTGAATTGTATAAAATACACTTTCGTGGATGAATATTATAAATAGCAATCTCGTGCTTCAATGTTGGGTTAAGCATATTGCTCTTGAGGGGAGTGGGGAAACTTCTTATCAAAGTCGATTTCATTTGCTTGTTCATAAGTAATATATTTGTAGACTAAAATTATATAAATCATTTCAAATTGCATCGTGGTAGTAAAGATAATTAAAAAAATTACAAAATTTAAATTCAATTAATTATTTACAATGCATTTGTCCTTATAAGATTTTAAAATTATTAAAATTGAAAAAATGTAATGTTTTGATTTTGATATTTATTGTTAATGCCATTGCATTTCAATGGTGAGAAAAGCATAATATTTGAATTTGTTATTTGAACAAAAGTACAATTAATGGGCTCAATTGTGTAAAATACACTTTAGTGGATGAATATTATAAATAGCAATCCCAAGCCTCAAAAGTTGGGTCAAGCATATTGCTCTTGAGGGGTGTGGGGAAACTTCTAATTAGAGTCCATTGCATTTGCTTTTTCTTCAGTAATATATTTTTAAACTAAAATTATATAAATCATTTCAAATAGCATTGTCGCAAAGGAGTCTATTAAAGAAATTTAAAAAGTTAAATTCAATTGATTATTAACAATGTCTTTATCCCTATAGGACTTTACAATTCTAAAAATTGATAAAGTGTAATGTTTTGATTTTTAAACTTATTATTAACGCCATTGCATTTGAATGGTGAGAAAAACATAATATTTGAATATATTAATTGAACAAAAATACAGGTAATGGACTAAATAGTATAAAATATACTTTAGTCGATGAATATTATAAATAGCAATCCCAATTTCAATGTTGAGTTAAGCATATTGCTCTTAAAGGGAGTGGGGAAACTTCTTATTAGAGTCCATTGCATTTGTTTGTTCACAAGTAATATATTTGTAGACTAAAATTATATATATCATTTCAAATTGTATTGTGGCAAAGGAGACAATTAAAAAATTACAAAATTTAAATTCAACTGATTATTTACAATGCATTTGTCCCTATAAGACTTAAAAATTCTAAAAATTGAAAAAATACAAATTTTTGATTTTTAAGTTTATTGTTAATGCCATAGCATTTGAATGGTGAAAAAATATAATATTTGAATTTGTTATTCGTACAAAAATATAGGCAATGGATTTAATTGTATACAATACACTTTAGTGGATGAATAATATAAATAGCAATCCCAAGTTTCAATGTTAGGTCAAGCATATTGCTTTTAAGAGGAGTGGGGAAACTTGTTTTGAGAGTCCATTGCATGTGCTTTTTTTTAAGTAATATATTTGTAAACAAAAATTATAAATCATTTCAAATAGCATTGTCATAAAGGAGACTATTAAAGAAATTCCAAAAGTTAAATTCAATTGATTATTAACAATGCATTTATCCATATAAGACTTTAAAATTCTAAAAGTTGAAAAAGTGCAATGTTTTGATTTTAAAATTTTTTGTTAATGCCATTGCATTTGAATTGTGAGAAAAACATAATATTTGAATTTGTTATTTGAACAAAAATACAGGTAATGGACTCAATTGTATAAAATACACTTTAGTGGATGAATATTATAAATAGCAATCCCAAGCTTCAATTTTGGGTCAAGTATATTACTCTTGACAGGAGTGGGGAAACTTTTGATTAGAGTCCATTGCATTTATTTTTTCGTAAGTAATATATTTTTAAGCTAAAATTATATAAATCAATTCAAATAGCATTGTCATGAAGGAGACTATTAAAGAAATTACAAATGTTAAATTCAATTGATTATTAACAATGTCTTTATCCCTATAGGACTTTAGAATTCTAAAAATTGAAAAAGTGCAATGTTTTGATTTTTAAATTATTGTTAATGCCATTGCATTTGAATGGTGAGAAAAACATAATATTTGAATATGTTAATTGAACAAAAATACATGTAATGGACTCAATTGTATAAAATACAATTTAGTGGATAAATATTATAAATATCAATTTCAAGCTTTAATGTTGGGTTAAGCATATTGCTATTGAGGGGAGTGGGGAAACTTTTTGTAAGGGTCCATTACATTTGTTTTTTTGAAGTAATAGATTTTTAGACTAAAATTATATAAATCATTTGAAACAACATTATTGCAAAGGAGACAACTCAGAATATTACAAAAGTTAAATTGAACTGATTATTAACAATGCATTTATCCATATAAGACTTTAAAATTCTAAAAATTGAAAAATTGCAACATTTTGATTTTAAAATTTATTGTTAATGCCATTGCATTTGAATCATGAGAAAAACATAATAATTGAATTTGTTATTTGAACAAAATTATAGGTAATGTACTCAATTGTATAAAATATACTTTAGTGGATAAATATTATTACTAGCAATCCCAAGCTTCAATGTTGGGCCAAGCATATTGCTCTTGAGGGGAGTGGGGAAAGTTTTATTAGAGTCTATTGCATTTGCTTTTTCTTTAGTAATATATTTTTAGACTAAAATTATATAAATCATTTCAAATTGCATTGTGGCAAAAGAGACAATTAAAAAAATTACAAAATTTAAATTCAACTGATTATTTACAATGCATTTGTCCCTATAAGACTTTAAAATTCTAAAAATTGAAAAATTATAATATTTTGATTTTTAAATTTATTGTTAATGCCATTTCATTTGAATCATGACAAAAACATAATAATTGAATTTGTTATTTGAACAAAAATACAAGTAATGGACTTAATTGTATAAAATGCATTTATTAGATGAATATTATAAATTGCAATCCCAAGCTTCAAGGTTGGGTCAAGCATATTGCTCTTGAGGGGAATGGGGAAACTTCTTTTGAGAGTCAATTGCATTTGCTTTTCTTAAGTAATATATTTTTAAACTAAAATTATATAAATCATTTTAAATAGCATTGTCGCAAAGGAGTCTATTAAAGAAATTCCAAAAGTTAAATTCAATTGATTATTAACAATGTTTTTATCCCTATAGGACTTTAGAATTCTAAAAATTGAAAAAGTGCAATGTTTTGATTTTTCAACTTATTGTTAATGTCATTGCATTTGAATGGTGAGAAAAACATAATATTTGAATATGTTAATTGAACAAAAATACATATAATGGACTGAATTATATAAAATACACTTTAGTGGATGAATATTATAAATAGTATTCCCAAGTTTCAATGTTGGGTCAAGCATATTGCTCTTGAAAGGTGTGGGGAAACCTCTTATTAGAGTCCATTGCATTTGCTTGTTCTTAAATAATATATTTGTAGACCAAAATTATATAAATCATTTCAAATTGCATTATGGCAAAAAAGACAATTAAAAAATTACAAAATTTAAATTCAACTGATTATTTACAATGCATTTGTCCCTATAAGACATTAAAATTCTAAAAAGTGAAAAAATATAATGTTTTGATTTTTAAATTTATTGTTAATGTCATTGCATTTGAATCGTGACAAAAACATAATATTTGAATTTGTTATTTGAATAAAAATACAAGTAATTGACTTAATTGTATAAAATACATTTTATTGGATGAATATTATAAATAACAATCCCAAGCTTCAAGGTTGAGTCAAGCATATTGCTCTTGAAGGGAGGGGGGAAACTTCTTTTGAGAGTCAATTGCATTTGCTTTTCATAAGTAATATATTTTTAGACTAAAATTATATAAATCATTTCAAATAGAATTGTCGCAAAGGAGACTATTAAAAAAATTCTAAAAGTTAAATTCAATTGATTGTTAACAATGTCTTTATCCTTATAGGACTTTAGAATTCTAAAAATTGAAAAAGTGTAATGTTTTGATTTTGAAATTTATTGTTAATTGAATTTGTTATTTGAATAAAAATGCAGGTAATAGACTCAATTGTATATAATACATTTTAGTGGATGAATATTATAAATAGCAATTCCAAGCTTCAATGTTGGGTCAAGCATAGTGCTCCTGAGGGGAGTGGGGAAACTTCTAATTAGAGTCCATTGCATTTGCTTTTTCTTAAGTAATATATTTTTAGACTAAAATTATATAAATCATTTCAAATAGCATTGTCGCAAAGGAGACCATTAAAGAAATTCCAAAAGTTAAATTCAACTAATTATTACCAATGCCTTTATTCCTATAGGACTTTAGAATTCTAAAAATTGAAAAAGTGCAATGTTTTGATTTTTAAATTTATTGTTAATGCCATTTAATTTGAAAAGTAAGAAAAATATAATATTTGAATACATTACTTGAACAAATATACATGGAATGGACTCAATTGTATAAAATACACTTTAGTGGAATAATATTATAAATAGCAATCCTAAGCCTCAACAGTTGGGTCAAGCATATTGCACATGAGGGGCATGGGGAAACTTTTGACTAGTGTCCATTGCTTTTTCTTTTTCTTAAGTAATATATTTTTAGACTAAAATTATATAAATAATTTCAAATAGCATTGTTGCAAATAAGAGTATTAAAGAAATTTCAAAAGTTAAATTCAATTGATTATTAACAATGTCTTGATCTTTATAAGACTTTAGAATTCTAAAAATTGAAAAAGTGCAATGTTTTGATTTTTAAACTTATTGTTAATGTCATTGCATTTGAATGGTGAGAAAAACATAATATTTGAATATGTTAATTGAACAAAAATACATGTAATGGACTGAATTGTATAAAATACACTTTAGTGGATGAATATTATAAATAGTACTCCCAACTTTCAATGTTAGGTCAAACATATTGCTCTTGAGGGGAGTGGGGAAACCTCTTATTAGAGTCCATTGCATTTGCTTGTTCTTAAATAATATATTTATAGACTGAAATTATATGAATCATGTCAAATTGCATTGATGTAATGGAGACAATTAAAAAACTTGCAAAATTTAAATTCACTTGACTATTAACAAAACATTTCTCCCCGTAAGACTTTAAAATTCTAAAAATTAAAATAATGCAATATTTTTATTTTTTAAATAATTTTTAATTCCATTGTATTTTCAATGGTGAGATAAACCTAAAATTTGAATATGTTAATTCACCAAAATAAAAGCAATGGACTCATTTGTATAAAATAAACTTTAGTGGATGACTACAACAAATTCCAATTGCAAGCTTTAATGTTAGGTCAAGCATATAGTTCTAGAGCGTAATAGGTTAACTTCTTATTAGAGTCCATTGCATTCACTTTTATTTCATTAACATGTTTGTCTATTAAAATTATATAAATCATGTCAAATTGCTTTGTGGTAATAGAGATAATTAAAAAAATAACAAAATTTAAATTCACTTGAGTATTAACGAACAATTTCTCCCTCTAAGACTTCAAAATTCTAAAAATTAAAATAATGCAATGTTTTTATCTTTTAAAAAAATTTTTAATACCATTGCATTTTGAATAGTGAGATAAACGTAATATTTGAATATGTTAATTGAATAAAAATAAAAATAATCAACTATATTATACAAAAAACACTTTAGTCGATGGCTATTATAAATTGAAATCCCAAGCTTCACTATTGGTTGAAGCATATAGCTTTAAAGCGTAGTGGGCTAAATTCTTATTAGAGTCCATTGGATTCGCTTTTCTTTAATTAACATGTTTGTATACTAAAATTATATAAATCATGTAAAATTGCATTGTGGTAATTGAGACAATTAAAAAACTTACAAAATTTAAATTAACCTGAGTATTAATGAAGAATTTGTCCTTATAAAACTTTAAAATTCTAAAAATCAAAATAATTCAATGTTTTAATTTCTAAAAATTTTTTTAATACCATTGCATTTTTAGTGGTGAGATAAACATAATATTTGAATAAGTTAATTGAACATAAATAAAAGTAATGGACTCAATTGTACAAAATACACTTTAGTGGATGACTGTTATAAATTCCACTCCCAAGTTTCAATGCTGGGTGAAGCATATAGCTCTAGAGCGTAGTGGGCTAACTTCTTATTAGAGTCCTCTCCATTCACTTTTCTTTAATTAACATGTTTGTATGCTAAAATTATATAAATCATGTCAAATTGCATTCTGGTAATAGAGACAATTAAAAAAATTGCAAAATTTAAATTCACTTGTCTATTAATGAAGAATTTGTCCCTGTAAGACTTTAAAATTATAAAAATTCAAATGATGCAATGTTTTTATTTTTAAAAATTTTTTTAATACCATTGTATTTTGAATGGTGGGATAAACGTAATATTTAAACATATTGATTGAACAAAAATAAAAGGAAAGCACTCAATTGTACAAAATACACTTTAGTGGATGACTATTATAAATTCCAGTCCCGAGCTTCAATGTTGGATCAAACTTATAGCTCTAGAGGGTTGTGGGCTAACATCTTATCAAAGTCCATTGCATTCATTTTTATCTTATTAACATGTTTATATACTAAAATTATATAAATCATATCAAATTGAATTGTGGTAATGGAAACAATTAAAAAAATAACAAAATTTAAATTCACTCAAGTATTAACGAACAATTTCTCCCACTAAGACTTTAAAATTCTAAAAATTAAAATAATGCAATGTTTTTATCTTTTAAAAATTTTTTAATACCATTGAATTTTAAATAGTGAGATAAACGTAATATTTGAATATGCTAATTGAACAAAAATAAAAGTAATCAACTCTATTGTACAAAAAACACTTTAGTCGATGGCTATTATAAATTGAAATCTCAAGCTTCAATATTGGTTCAAGCATATAGGTCTAAAGCGTAGTGGGCTAAGTTCTTATTAGAGTCCATTGCATTTACTTTATTTCATTAACATGTTTGTATACTAAAATTATATAAATCATGGCAAATTATACTGTTGTAATGGAGACAATTAAAAATCTTACAAAATTTAAATTTACTTGACTAATAACAAAAAATTTCTCCCTATAAGATTTTAAAATTCTAAAAATTAAAATAATGCAATCTTTTTTTTTAAAAATAATTTTTGATACCATTGCATTTTCAATCCTGAGATAAACCTAAAGTTTGAATATGTTAATTCACCAAAATAAAAGCAATGGACTCATTTGTATAAAATACACTTTAGTCGATGATTATTTTAAATTCCAATCCGAGCAGCTTCAATGTTGGATCAATCATATAACTCTAGAGGGTAATGAGGTAACATCTTATTAAAGTCCATTGCATTTGCTTTTATTTCATTAACATGTTTGTATACTAAAATTATATAAATCATGTCAAATTGCATTGATGTAATGGAGACAATTAAAAAACTTGCAAAATTTAAATTCACTCAACTATTAATGAAAAATTTCTCCCCATAAGATTTTAAAATTCTAAAAATTAAAATAATGCAATATTTTTATTTTTTAAATAATTTTTAATTCCATTGCATTTTCAATGGTGAGATAAACCTAAAATTTGAATATGTTAATTCACCAAAATAAAAGCAATGGACTCATTTGTATAAAATAAACTTTAGTGGATGACTACAACAAATTTCAATCGCAAGTTTCAATGTTAAGTCAAGCATATAGTTCTAGAGCGTAATCGGCTAACTTCTTATTAGAGTCCATTGCATTCACTTTTATTTCATTAACATGTTTGTCTACTAAAATTATATAAATCATGTTAAATTGCATTGTGGTAATGGAGACAATTAAAAAAACTACAAAATTTAAATTCAATTGAGTATTAACGAAGAATTTCTCCCTATAAGACTTCAAAATTCTAAAAATTAAAATAATGCAATGTTTTTATTTTTCAATTAATTTTTATACCACTGCATTTTCAATGATAAAATAAACCTAATATTTGAATATGTTAATTTACCAAAATAAAAGCAATAGACTCAAATGTATAAAATGCAATTTAAGGGATGACTATTATTAATTGCAATCTTAAGTTTCAATATTGGGTCAAGCATATAACTCTAGAGCGTAGTGGGCTAAGTTCTTATAAGAGTCCATTGCATTTGCTTTTATTTAATTAACATATTTGTATACTAAGATTACATAAATCATGTCAAATTTTATTGTGGTAATGGTGACAATTAAGAAAATAACAAAATCTAAATTCGCTTGAGTCTTAATGAACAATTTCTCCCTCTAAGACTTTAAAATTCTAAAAATTAAAATAATGCAATGATTTTATCTTTTAAAAAAATTTTAATACCATTGCATTTTGAATAGTGAAATAAACGTAATATTTGAATATGTTAATTAAACAAAAATAAAAGTAATCAACTCTATTGTACAAAAAACACTTTAGTCGATGACTATTATAAATTGAAATCCCAAGCATATAGCTCTAGAGCGTAGTGGGCTAAGTTCTTATTAGAGTCCATTGGATTCGCTTTTCTTTAATTAACATGTTTGTATATTAAAATTATATAAATCATGTCAAATTGTATTGATGTAATGGAGACAATTAAAAAACTTGCAAAATTTAAATTCACTTGATTATTAACGAAAAATTTCTCCCCGTAAGACTTTAAAATTCTAAAAATTAAAATAATGCAATGTTTTTATTTCATAAAAATTTTTTAATACCATGTTATATTAAATGGTGAGATAAACGTAATATTAAAATATGTTAATTGAACACAAATAAAAGTAATGGACTCAATTGTACAAAATACACTTTAGTGGATGACTATTAAAAACTCCAATCCTAAGCTTCAATGTTGGGTCAAGCATATAGTTATAAAGCGTAGTAGGCTAACTTCAAATTAGAGTTCATTGCATTCATTTTATTTCATTAAGATGTTTGTCTACAAAAATTATATAAATCATGTCAAATTGTATTGTGGTAATGAAGACCATTAAAAAAATTATAAAATTTAAATTCACTTGAGTATTAACGAAGAATTTCCCCCGGTAAAACATTCGAATTCTAAAAATTAAAATAATGCAATACTTTTATTTTTTAAATAATTTTTAATACTATTGTATTTTCAATAGTGAGATAAACCTAATATTTGAATATGTTAATTTACCAAAATAAAAGCAATGGACTCAAATGTGTACAATGCACATTAGGGGATAAATATTATAAATTGCAATCTCAAGTTTCAATGTTGGGTTAAGCATATAGCTATAAAGCGTTATGGGCTAACTTCTTATTGAAATCCATTGTATTCGCTTTTATTTAATTAACATGTTTGTATACTAAAATTTTATAAATCATGTCAACTTGCATTGTTGTAATGAAGACAATAAAAAAATTAAAAAATTTTAATTCACTTAAGTGTTAACGAAGAATTTCTCCCTATAAAACTTTCAAATTCTAAATATTAAAATAATGCAATCCTTTTAATTTTTGAAGAATTTTTAATACCATTGCATTTTCAATGGTGAGATAAACCTAATATTTGAATTTGTGAATTTACCAAAATAAAAGCAATGGACTCAAATGTGTAAAATACACTTTAAGGGATGCATATTATAAATTTCAATCTCAAGTTTCAATGTTGGGTCAAGCATATAGCGCAAGAACATAGTGGGCTAACTTCTTATTTGAGTCCATTGCATTCTCTTTTATTTCATCAACATGTTTGCATACAAAAATTATATAAATCATGTCAAATTGCATTGTGGTAAGGGAGAAAATTAAAAAAAAATTACAAAATTTAAATTCAATTGAGTGTTAATGAAGAATTTCCCCCTAGTAAAACATTCGAATTCTAAAAATTAAAATAATGCAATGCTTTTATTTTTTAAATAATTTTTAATACCATTGCATTTTCAATGGTGAGATAAAACTAATATTTAAATATGTTAATTTACCAAAATAAAAACAATGGACTTAAATGTGTAAAATACATTTAGGGGATGTATATTATAAATTTCAATCTTATGTTTCAATGTTGGGTCAAGCATATAGCGCTAGAAGTTAGTGGGCTGAATTCTTATTAGAGTCCATTGCATTTGGTTTCATTTCATCAAAATGTTTGCATACAAAAATTATACAAATGATGCCAAATTGCATTATGGTTATGGAGAGAATTAAAAAAATTAAAATTTTAAATTCACTTGAGTGTTAACGAAGAATTTCTCCCTATAAAACTTTCAAATTATAAAAATTAAAATAATGCATGCTTTTATTTTTAGGGAATTTTAATACCATTGCATTTCAATGGTGAGATAACCTTATATTTGAATATGTTAATTACCAAATAAAAGCAATGACTTAAACGTGTAAAATGCACTTTAGGGGATGAATATTATAAATTGCAATCTCAATCTTCAATGTTGGGCCAAGCATATAGTTCTAGAGCGTAGTGGGCTAACTTCTTATTAGAGTCAATTGCATTTGCTTTTATTTAATTAAAATATATGTATACTAAAATTACATAAATCATGTCAAATTTATTATGGTAATGGTGAGAATTAAAAAAATAACAAAATCTAAATTTGCTTGAGTATTAATGAACAACTTCTCCCTCTATGACTTTGAAATTTTAAAAATTAAAATAATGCAAATTTTTATTTTTTAAAAAATTTGTAATACCATTGTATTTTCAATGGTGAGATAAATGTAATATTTGAATATGTTAATTAAATACAAATAAAAGTAATCGACTCAATTGTAGAAAATACACTTTAGCCGATGACTATTATAAATTGCAATCCCAAGTTTCAATGTTGAGACAAGCATATAGCTCCAAAACGTAGTGGCTAAGTTCTTATTAAATCCATTACATTTGATTTTCTTTCATTAACATGTTTGTATACCAAATTATATAAATCATGTCAAATTGCATTGTGATAATGGAGATAATGAAAAAACTTACAAAATTTAAATTCATTTGAGTATTAACTGAAGAATTTCTCCATGTAAGACTTTAAAATTCTAAAAATTAAAATGATGTAATGTTTTATTTTTTAAAACATTTTTAATACCATTGCATTTTGGAATGGTGAGATAAATGTAAATTTGAATATGTTAATTGAACAAAAATAAAAGTAACCAACACAATTCTACAAAATACACTTTAGTAGATGAACTATTATAAATGCAATCCCAAGTTACAATGTCTGGGACAAGCATATAGCTCAAAAGCGTGCTGGGTTAACTTCTTATTAGAGTCATTGCATTCGTTTTTATTTCATTAACATGTTCGCTACTAAATTTATATAAATCATGTCAAATTGCATTATGGTAATGGAGAAAATTAAAAAAATTTACAAATTTAAATTCATGTGAGAATTAATGAAGAATTTCTCCTTATAAGACTTTAAAATTCTAAAATTTTAAAAAGTTCAATGTTGTTATTTTTAAATAATTTGTAATACCATTGCATTTTCAATAGTGAGATAAACCTAGTATTGAATATGTTGATTTACCAAATAAAAAGCAATGGACTCAATTCTACAAAATACACTTTAGTGGATGACTATTATAAATTGCAATCTCAAGCTTCAATGTGGGTCAAGCTTAAAGCTCTAATGCATAGTGAGCTAACTTTTTATGAGAGCCCATTACATTCGTTTCTATTTCTTTAACATTATTGTATACTAAAATTATATAAATCATGCAAATTCCATTGTGGTAATGGAGACAATTAAAAAACTTACAAAATTTAAATTCACTGACTATTAAGGAAAATTTCTCCCTATAAGACTTTAAAATTCTAAAAATTAAAATAATGCAATGGTTTTATTCCATAAAAAATTTTTAATACCATGTTATATTGAATGGTGAGATAAACATAATATTAAAATATGTTAATTGAACACAAATAAAAGTAATGGACTCAATTGTACAAAATACACTTTAGTGGATGATTATTAAAAACTCCAATCCTAAGCTTTAAGTTGGGTCAAGCATATAGTTCTAGAGCGTACTAGGCTAACTTCAGATTAGAGTCTATTGCATTCATTTTATTTCATTAACATGTTGTCTACAAAAATATATAAATCATGTCAAATTGTATTGTGGTAATAAAGACAATTAAAAAAATTTACAAAATTTAAATTCACTTAAGTGTTAACGAAGAATTTCCCCCAGTAAAACATTCAAATTCTAAAAAATTAAAATAATGTAATGCTTTTATTTTTTTAATATTTTTAATACCATTGCATTTTCAATGGTGAGAATCCTAATATTTGAATCTGTTAATTTACCAAAATAAAGCAATGAACTCAAATGTGTAAAATACACTTAGGGGATAAAAATTATAAATTGCAATCTCAAGTTTCANACTTCTTATTTGAGTCCATTGCATTTTGCTTTTATTTTATCAACATGTTGTTATATACAAAATTACATAAATCATGTCAAATTGCATTGTGATAAAGGAGAAATTAAAAAAATTACAAAATTTAAATTCAAATTGAGTGTTAACGAAGAAATTTCCCCCAGTAAAACATTCGAATTCTAAAAATTAAAATAATGCAATGCTTTTATTTTTTAAAATAATTTTTAATACAATTGCATTTCAATGGTGAGATAAAACTAATATTTGCATATGTGTAATTTCCCAAAATATAAAGGCAATGGACTCAAGTGTAGAATAAACACTTTAGGGGATGTATATTATAAATTTCAATCTCATTTTTTCAATGTTGGGTCAAGTGTATAGCGATAGAAGTTAGTGGGCTAACTTCTTATTAGAGTCCATTTGCATTTGGTTTTATTTCATCAAAATGTTTGCATACAAAAATTATATATAGTGATGGTCAATTGCATTCTGCTAATGGAGACAATTAAAAAAATTTAAAATTTTAAATTCAACACGTTGAAGTGTTAACGAAGAATTTCTCCTTATAAAACTTTCAAATTCTAAAAAATAAAATAATGCAATGCTTTTATTTTTAAGGAATTTTTAATACCATTGCATTTTCAATGGTGAGATAAACCTAATATTTGAATATGTTAATTCACCAAAATAAAAGAAATGGACTCAAATGTGTAAAATGCACTTTGGGGGATGAATATTATAAATTCCAATCCAAAGCTTCAATGTTGGATCAAACACATAGCTCTAGAGTGTAGTGGGCTAACTTCGTATTTGAGTCCATTGCATTTGCTTTTATTTCATCAACATGTTTGTATACAAAAATTATATAAATCATGTCAAATTTCATTGTGGTAAAGGAGACAATTAAAAAATTTACAAAATTTAAATTCAGTTGAGGGTTAATGAAGAATTTCCCCAGGTAAAACATTCGAATTCTAAAAATTAAAATAATGCAATGCTTTTATTTTTTAAAGAATTTTTAATACCATCGCATTTTCAATTTCAAGATAAACATAATATTTGAATATGTTAATTTACCAAAATAAAAGCAATAGACTCAAATGTGTAAAATGCACTTTAGGGGATGAATATTATAAATTGCAATATCAAGCTTTAATGTGTGGTCAAGCATATAGTGATAGATCATTGTGGGCTAACTTCTTATTAGAGTCCATTGCATTCGCTTTTATTTCATCCATATGTTTGTATACAAATTTATATAAATCAAGTCAAATTGCATTGTGATAATAGAGAAAATTAAAAAAATTAAAAAATTTAAATTCACTTGATTGTTAACGAAGAATTTCTCCTTATAAAACATTCAAATTCTCAAAATTAAAATAATGCAATGCTTTTATTCTTTAAGGAATTTTTAATCCCATTGCTTTTTCAATGGTGAGATAAACCTAATATTTGAATATGTTAATTTATCAAAATAAAAGCAATGGACTTAAATGTGTAAAATGCACTTTAGGGGAAGAATATTATAAATTGCAATCTTAAACTTCAATGTGTGGTCTGGCATATAGAACCAAAGCGTTGTGGGCTAACTTCTTATTAGAGTCCATTGCATTCAGTCTTATTTAATTAACATTTTTTAATACTAAAATTATATAAATCATGTCAACTTACATTGTGATAATGGAGACAATTAAAAAAATTACAAATTTTAAATTCACTTGACTGTTAATGAAGAATTTCTCCCGATAAAACATTGAAATTCTAAAAATTAAAATAATGCAATGCTTTTATTTTTAAAGAATTTTTAATACGATCGCATTTTCAATGGTGAGATAAACGTAATATTTGAATATGTTAATTTTCCAAAATAAAAGCAATGGACTAAAATGTGTAAAATACACTTTAGGGGATGGGTATTATAAATTGCAATTTCAAGTTTGAATGTTGGGTTAAGCATATAGCACTAAAGCATAGTGGGCAAACATCTTGTTAAAGTCCATTGCTTTTGCTTTTATTTAATTAACATGTTTGTATACTAAAATTATATAAATCATGTCAAATTGCATTACAGCAATGGAGATAATTAAAAAAATTAAAAAATTTAAATTCACTTAAGTGTTAGCGAAGAATTTCTCTTTATAAAACTTTCAAATTCTAAAAATTTAAATAATGCAATGCTTTCATTTTTTTATGGAATTTATAATACCATTCCATTTTCAATGGTGAGATAAGCCTAATATTTGAATATGATAATTTACCAAAATAAAAACAATGGACTCAAATGTGTAAAATGCACTTTGGGGGATGAATATTATAAATTCCAATCCAAAGCTTCAATGTTGGATCAAGCACATAGCTTTAGAGCGTAGTGGGCAAACTACTTATAAGAATTCATTACATTCGCTTTTATTTAATTGACATGTTTGTATACTAAAATTATATAAATTATGTCAACTTGCATTGTGGTAATGGTAACAATTAAAAAAATTACAAAATTTAAATTTACTTAACTATTAATGAAGAATTTCTCTAGGTAAAACATTCAAATTCTAAAAATTAAAAGAATACAATGCTTTTATTTTTTAAATAATTTTTAATACCATTGCATTTTCAATGGTGAGATAAACCTAATATTTGAATATGTTAATTTACCAAAATAAAAGCAGTGGACTCAAATGTATAAAATACACTTTTGGGGATGTATATTATAAATTTCAATCTCAAGCTTCAATGTTGGGTCAAACATATAAAGCTAGAAGTTAGTGGGCTAACTTCTTATTGGAGTCCATTGCATTCAGTTTTATTTTGTCAAAATGTTTGTATACAAAAATTATATAAATCATGTCAAATTGTTTTGTGGTAATGGAGATAATGAAAAAAATTAAAAAATTTAAATTCACTTTAACGTTAACGAAGAATTTCTACCTATAAAACATTCAAATTCTCAAAATTAAAATAATGCAGTGCTTTTATTTTTTAAATAATTTTTAATGCCATTGCATTTTCAATGGTGTGATAAACCTAATATTTGAATATTTTAATTTACCAAAATAAAAGCAATGGACTCAAATGTGTAAAATACACTTTAGGGGTTCTATATAGCGCTAGAGTGTGATGGGCTAACTTCTTGGTAGACTCCATTGCATTCGCTTTTATTTCATGAACAAGTTTGTATACAAAAATCATATAAATGAAGTCAAATTGCATTGTGTTAATAGAGTCAATTAAAAAAATTGAAAAACTTAATTTCACTTGACTGTCAATGAAGAATTTCTCTTGGTATAACACTCGAATTCTAAAAATTAAAAAAATGCAATGTTTTTATTTTTTAAGTAATTTTAAATACCATTGCATTTTCAATGGTGAGATAAACCAAATATTTGAATTTGTTAATTTACCAAAATAAAAGCAATGGCCTCAAATGTGTAAAATACACTTTAGGGGATGTATATTATAAATTTCAATCTCTAGTTTCAATGTTGAGTCAAGCATATAGTGCTAGAGCATCATGGGCTAACTTCTTATTAGAGTACATTGCATTCGCTTTTATTTTATCAACATATTTGTATACAAAAATTATATAAATCATGTCAAATTACATTGTAGAAATGGACACAATTAAAAAATTTAAATTCACTTGAGTGTCAACGAAGAATTTCTCGCTATAAAACCTTCAAATTCCAAAAATTAAAATAATGCATAGTTTTTATTTTTTTTAGATAATTTTTAATGTCATTGCATTTTCAATGGTGAGATAAACCTAATATTTGAATATGTTAATTTCCAAAATAAAAGCAATGGAGTCAAATGTGTAAAATGCACTTTAGGGGATAAATATTATAAATTGCAATCTCAAGTTTCAATGTTGGGCCAATTAATAGCTCTAAAGCATAATGGGCTAGCTTTTTATTAGAGCCCATTGGATTTGCTTTTATGTAATTAACATATTTGTATACTAAAATTATATAAATCATGTTAAATTATGGTAATGAAGACAATTAAACAAATTAAAAAATTTAAATATACTTCAGTGTTCACGAAGAATTTCACCTTATAAAAATTTCAAATTCTAAAAATTAAAATAATGCAATGCTTTTACTTTTTAAATAATTTTTAATTCCATTCCATTTTCAATATGGAGATAAACCTAATATTTGAATAAGATAAATTACCAAAATAAAAGCAATGGACTAAAATGTGTAAAATACACTTTTGGGGATGTATATTATAAATTTCAATCTCAAGTTTCAATTTTTGGGTCAAGCATATAGCTCTAGAGCATAGTGGGCAAACTTATTATTAGAGTCAATTACATTCACTTTTATTTAATTAACATGTTTGTATACTAAAATTATATAAATCATGTCACCTTGCACTGGGGTAATGGAGACAATTAAAAAAAATAAAAAATCTAAATTTACTTGAGTGTTAATGAAGAATTTCTCCCCATAAAACTTTCAAATTCTAAAAATTAAAATAATGCAATGCTTTTATTTTTTAATGAATTTTTAATACCATTGCATTTTCAATGGTGAGATAAATCTAATATTTGAATATGTTAATTTACCAAAATAAAAACAATGGGCTCAAATGTGTAAAATACACTTTAGGGAATGTATATTATAAACTTCAATCTCTAGTTTCAATGTTGAGTCAAGCATATAGTGCCAGAGCATCATGGGCTAACTTCTTATTAGAGTACATTGCATTCGCTTTTATTTTATCAACATATTTGTATACAAAAACTATATAAATCATGTCAAATTACATTGTAGAAATGGACACAATTAAAAAAATTAAAAAATTTAAATTCACTTGAGTGTCAACGAAGAATTTCTCGCTATAAAACTTTCAAATTCCAAAAATTAAAATAATGCAAAGTTTTTATTTTTTTTTAGATAATTTTTAATGTCATTGCATTTTCAATGGTGAGATAAACCTAATATTTGAATATGTTAATTTCCAAAATAAAAGCAATGGAGTCAAATGTGTAAAATGCACTTTAAGGGATAAATATTATAAATTGCAATCTCAAGTTTCAATGTTGGGCCAATTAATAGCTCTAGAGCATAATGGGCTAACTTTTTATTAGAGCCCATTGGATTTGCTTTTATGTAATTAACATATTTGTATACTAAAATTATATAAATCTTGTTAAATTATGGTAATGAAGACAATTAAAAAAATTAAAAAATTTAAATATACTTCAGTGTTCACGAAGAATTTCACCTTATAAAAATTTCAAATTCTAAAAATTAAAATAATGCAATGCTTTTACTTTTTAAATAATTTTTAATTCCATTCCATTTTCAATATGGAGATAAACCTAATATTTGAATAAGATAAATTACCAAAATAAAAGCAATGGACTAAAATGTGTAAAATACACTTTAGGGGATGTATATTATAAATTTCAATCTCAAGTTTCAATTTTTGGGTCAAGCATATAGCTCTAGAGCATAGTGGGCAAACTTATTATTAGAGTCAATTACATTCACTTTTATTTAATTAACATGTTTGTATACTAAAATTATATAAATCATGTCATCTTGCACTGGGGTAATGGAGACAATTAAAAAAATAAAAAATCTAAATTTACTTGAGTGTTAATGAAGAATTTCTCCCCATAAAACTTTCAAATTCTAAAAATCAAAATAATGCAATGCTTTTATTTTTTAATGAATTTTTAATACCATTGCATTTTCAATGGTGAGATAAATCTAATATTTGAATATGTTAATTTACCAAAATAAAAACAATGGACTCAAATGTGTAAAATACACTTTAGGGAATGTATATTATAAACTTCAATCTCTAGTTTCAATGTTGAGTCAAGCATATAGTGCCAGAGCATCATGGGCTAACTTCTTATTAGAGTACATTGCATTCGCTTTTATTTTATCAACATATTTGTATACAAAAATTATATAAATCATGTCAAATTACATTGTAGAAATGGAGACAATTAAAAAAATTAAAAAATTTAAATTCACTTGAGTGTCAACGAAGAATTTCTCGCTATAAAACTTTCAAATTCCAAAAATTAAAATAATGCAAAGTTTTTATTTTTTTTTAGATAATTTTTAATGTCATTGCATTTTCAATGGTGAGATAAACCTAATATTTGAATATGTTAATTTACCAAAATAAAAGCAATGGACTCAAATGTGTAAATTGCACTTTAGGGGATGACTATTCTAAATTGCAATCTTAAGTTTCAATGTTGGGTCAAGCATATAGCTCTAGGGCATAGTGGGCCAACTTTTTATTAGAATCCATTGGATTTGCTTTTATTTAATTAGCATGTTTGTATACTAAAATTATATAAATCATATCAATTTGCATTATGGTAATGGAGACAATTAAAAAATTTAAATTTACTTGAGTGTTAACGAAGAATTTCTCCTTATAAAACATTCAAATTCTCAAAATTAAAATAATGCAATGCTTTTATTTTTTAAATAATTTTTAATATCATTCCATTTTCAATAGTGAGATAAACCTAATATTTGAGTATGTTAAATTACCAAAATAAAAGCAATGGATTGAAATGTGTAAAATACACTTTAGGGGATGTATATTATAAATTTCAATATCAAGCTTCAATTTTGGGTCTTTAGACCGTAGTGGGCTAACTTCTTATTCGAGTCTATTGCATTTGCTTTTATGTAATTAACATGTTTGTATACTAAAATTATATAAATCATGTCAAATTGCATTGTGGTAATGGAGATAATGAAAAACATTAAAAAATTTAAATTCTCTTGAGTGTTAACGTTGAATTTCTCCCTATAAAACTTTCAAATGCTAAAAATTCAAATAATGCAATGCCTTTACTTTTTAAATAATTTTTAATACCATTCCATTTTCATTGGTGACATAAACTTAATATTTGAAAATGTTAAATTACCAAAATGAAAGCAATGGACTGAGATGTGTAAAATACACTTTAGGAGATGTATATTATAAAGTGCAATTTCAAGTTTCAATGTTGGGTTAAGCATATAGCTGTAAAGCGTTGTGGGCTAACTTCTTATTAAAGTCCATTGTATTCACTTTTATTTAATTAACATGTTTGTATACTAAAATTATGTAAATCATGTCAACTTGCATTGTGGTAATGGAGACAATCAAAAAAAGATGCAATGCTTTTATTTTTTAAGGACTTTTTAATACCATTGCATTTTCAATGGTGAGATAAACCTAATATTTGAATATATTAATTTACCAAAATAAAAGCAATGGACTCAAATGTGTAAAATGCACTTTAGGGTATGTATATTATAAATTGCAATCTTAAGCTTCAATGTGTGGTCAGGCATATAAAGCTAGAGCATTGTGGGCTAACTTCTTATTAGAGTCCATTGCATTCAGTCTTATTTAATTAACATGTAAGGATGACTATTACAAATTGCAATCCCAAGCTTCAATGTTGGGTCAAGCATATAGCTATAGAGGATGGTGGGCTCACTTCTTATTAGAGTACATTGGATTTGCTTTTATTTAATTAACATGTTTGAATACTAAAATTATATAAATGATGTCAACTTGCATTGTGGTAATGGAGACAATTAAAAGAATTACAAAATTTAAATTTACTTGACTGTTAATGATGAATTTTTCCTGGTAAAACATTCGAATTCTAAAAATTAATATAATACAATGCCTTTATTTTAAATAATTTTTAATACCATTGCATTTTAAATGGTGAGATCGACCAAATATTTCAATATGTTAATTTACCAAAATAAAAGCAGTGGACTCAAATGTGTAAAATACACTTTAGGGTATGTATATTATAAATTTCAATCTAAAGTTTCAATGTTGGGTCAAGCATATAGCGCTAAAAGTTAGTGAAAAGTTAGTGGGCTAACTCCTTATTAGAGTCCATTGCATTCGCTTTCATTTCATCAAAATGTTTGTATACAAAAATTATATAAATCATGTCAAATTGCTTTGTGGTAATGGAGATAGTGAAAAAAATTAAAAAATTTAAATTCACTTAAGCATTAACAAAGAATTTTTACCTATAAAACTTTCAAATTCTAAAAATTAAAATAATGCAATGCTTTTATTTTTTAAATAATTTTTAATGTCATTGCATTTTCAATGATGAGATAAACTTAATATTTGAATTTGTTAATTTCCCAAAATAAAAGCAAAGGACTCAAATGAGTAAAATTCACTTTAGGGGATAAATATTATAAATTGCAATTTCAATCTTCAATGTTGGGTCAATTATATAGCCCTAGAGCATAGTGGGCTAATTTCTTATTAGAGTCCATCGGATTTGCTTTTATTTAATTAACATGTTTGAATACTAAAATTATATAAATGATGTCAACTTGCATTGTGGTAATGAAGACAATTAAAAGAATTACAAAATTTACATTTACTTGACTATTAATCATGAATTTTTCCTGGTAAAACATTCGAATTCTAAAAATTAATATAATACAATGCCTTTATTTTTTAAATAATTTTTAATACCATTGCATTTTCAATGGTGAGATAAACCAAATATTTGAATATGTTAATTTTCCAAAATAAAAGTAGTGGACTTAAATGTGTAAATTACACTTTAGGGTATGTATATTATAAATTTCAATCTCAAGCTTCAATGTTGGGTCAAGCATATAGCGCTAAAAGTTAGTGGGCTAACTCCTTATTAGAGTCCATTGCATTCGCTTTCATTTCATCAAAATGTTTGTATACAAAAATTATATAAATCATGACAAATTGCTTTGTGGTAATGGAGATAGTGAAAAAAAATTAAAAAAATTTAAATTCACTTGAATCATAACGAAGAATTTTTACCTATAAAACTTTTAAATTCTAAAAATTAAAATAATGCAATGCTTTTATTTTTTAAATAATTTTTAATGCCATTGCATTTTTAATGGTGAGATAAACTTAATATTTGAATTTGTTAATTTCCCAAAATAAAAGCAATGGACTCAAATTTTTAAAATGCACTTTAGGAGATGAATATTATAAATTGCAATCTCAATCTTCAATGTTGGGTCAATTATATAGCCCTAGAGCATAGTGGGCTAACTTCTTATTAGAGTCCATCAGATTTGCTTTTATTTAATTAACATGTTTGAATACTAAAATTATATAAATGATGTCAACTTGCATTGTGGTAATGAAGACAATTAAAAAAATTACAAAATTTACATTTACTTAACTGTTAATGATGATTTTTCCTGGTAAAACATTCGAATTCTAAAAATTAATATAATACAATGCCTTTATTTTTTAAATAATTTTTAATACCGTTGCATTTTAAATGGTGAGATTGACCAAATATTTCAATATGTTAATAAAAGCAGTGGACTCAAATGTGTAAAATACACTTTAGGGTATGTATATTATAGATTTCAATCCTAAACTTCAATGTTGAGTCAAGCATATAGCGCTAGAAGTTAGTGGGCTAACTCCTTATTAGAGTCCATTGCATTCCCTTTCATTTCATCAAAATGTTTGTATACAAAAATTATATAAATCATGTCAAATTGCTTTGTGGTAACGGAGATAGTGAAAAAATTAAAAAATTTAAATTCACTTGAGTGTTAGCAAAGAATTTTACTTATAAAACTTTCAAATTCTAAAAGTTAAAATAATGCAGTGCTTTTATTTTTTTAAATAATTTTTTATACCATTACTTTTTCAATGGTGAGATAAACCTAAAAATTGAATATGTCAATTTACCAAAATAAAAGTGATGGACTCAAATGTGTAAAATGCACTTTAGGGTATGTATATTATAAATTTCAATCTCAAGCTTCAATGTTAGGTCAAGCATATAGCGCTAGAAGTTAGTGGGCTAACTCCTTATTAGGGTTCATTGCATTCGCTTTCATTTCATCAAAATGTTTGTATACAAAAATTATATAAATCATGTCAAATTGCATTGTGGTAATGGAGACAATGAAAAAATTCAAAAATTTAAATTCACTTAACTGGTAATGAAGAATTTCTCTTGGTAAAACATTCGAATTCTAAAAATTAAAATAATGCAATGCATTTATTTTTTAAATAATTTTTAATACATTGCATTTTAAATAGTGCGATAAACCTAAAATTTAAATATGTTAATTTACCAAAATAAAAACAATGGACTCAAATGTGTAAAATGCACTCTAGGGTATGTATATTATAAATTGCAATCTCGAGCTTCAATTTTAGGTCATGCATATAGCTCTAGAGTATAGTGGGCTAACTTCTTAGTAGAGTTCATTGCATTTGCTTTTATTTCATTAAAATGTTTGTATACAAAAATATATAAATCATGTCAAATTGCATTGTGGTAATAGAGACAATGAAAAAAAGAACAAAATTTACATTCACTTAAGGATTAACGAAGAATTTCTCCCTTTAAAACTTTAAAATTCTAAAAATTAAAATAATGCAATGTTTTTATTTCCTAAAAAATTTTTAATACCATAGCATTTTGAATGGTGAGATAAACATAATATTAAAATAAATTAATTGAAGACAAATAAAAGTAATGGACTCAATTTTACAAAATACACTTTAGTAAATGATTATTCTAAATTCCAATCCCAAGTTTGAATGTTGGGTCAAGTATATAACTCTAGAACATAGTGGACTAACTTCTTATTAGAATCCATTGCATTTGCTTTTCTTTAATTAACATGTTTGTGGACTATTATATAAATCATGTCAAATTGCATTATGGTAATTGAGACAATTTAAAAAATTACAAAATTTAGATTCGCTTGAGTGTTAATGAAGAATTTCTCCTTATGAAACTTTCTAATTCTAAAATTAAAATAATGCAATGCTTTTATTTTTTAAATAATTTTTAATACCATTGGATTTTCAATGGTGAGATAAACCTAATATTTGAATATGTTAATTTACCAAAATACAAGCAATGGACTCAATTGTACAAAATATAGTTTAGTGGATGATTATTCTAAATTCCAATCACAAGGTTCAATGTTAGGTCAAAAGTATGGCTCTAGAGCGTAGTGGACTAACTTTTTGTTAGAGTCCATTGCATTTGTTTTTCTTTAATTAACATGTTTGTAGACTAAATTACATAAATCATGTCAAATTGCATTGTGGTAATGGAGACAATTAAAAAAATTACAAAATTTAAATTCACTTGAGTGTTAATGATGAATTTCTCCTTGTAAGACTTTCAATTCTAAAATTAAAATAATGCAATGCTTTTATTTTCTGAATAATTTTTAATATCATTGCATTTTGAATGGTGAGATAAACCTAATATTTCAATATGTTAATTTACCAAAATAAAAGCAATGGACTCAAATGTTTAAAAATACACTTTAGGGGATGACTATTATAAATTGCAATCTTAAGCTCCCAATGTTAGGTCAAGCATATAGCTCTAGAGCGTAGTGGGCTAACTTCTTATTAGATTCCATTACATTCGCTTTTATTTAATAAATATATTTACATACTAAAATTATATAAATCATGTCAATTGCATTATGGTAATGGAGACAATGAAAAAAAGAACAAAATTTAAATTCACTTGAGGATTAACGAAGAATTTCTCCCTCTAAGACTTTAAATTCTAAAAATTAAAATAATGAAATGTTTTTATTTCTTCAAAAGATTTTAATACCCATGGCATTTTGAATGGTGAGATAAACGTATACTAAAATTTTTTAATTGAGCACAAATAAACGTAATGGACTCATTTGTACATACATTTAGTAGACGATTATTCTAAATTCCAATCCNTCTAAAATTAAAATAATGCAATGCTTTTATTTTTTAAATAATTTTTAATATCATTGCATTTTCAATGATGAGATAAACTTAATATATGAATTTGTTAATTTCCCAAAATAAAAGCAATGGACTCAAATGAGTAAAATTCACTTTAGGGGATAAATATTATAAATTGCAATTTCAATCTTCAATGTTGGGTCAATTGTATAGCCCTAAAGCATAGTGGGCTAACTTCTTATTAGAGTCCATCGGATTTACTTTTATTTAATTAACATGTTTGAATACTAAAATTATATAAATGATGTCAACTTGCATTGTGGTAATGAAAACAATTGAAAGAATTACAAAATTTAAATTTACTTGACTGTTAATGATGAATTTTTCTTGGTAAAACATTCGAATTCTAAAAATTAATACAATACAATGCCTTTATTTTTTAAATAATTTTTAATACCATTGCATTTTCAATGGTGAGATAAACCAAATATTTGAATGTGTTAATTTTCCAAAATAAAAGCAATGGACTCAAATGTGTAAAATACACTTTAGGGTATGTATATTATAAATTTAAATCTCAAGTTTCAATGTTGGGTCAAGCATATAGCGCTAGAAGTTAGTGGGCTAACTCCTTATTAGAGTATTGCATTTGCTTTCATTTCATCAAAATGTTTGTATACAAAAATTATATAAATCATGTCAAATTGCTTTGTGGTAATGGAGATAGCGAAAAAATTAAAAAATTAAAATTCACTTGAGCCCTAATGAAGAATTTTTACCTATAAAACTTTCAAATTCTAAAAATTAAAATAATGCAATGCTTTTATTTTTTAAATAACTTTTAATGCCATTGCATTTTCAATGGTGAGATAAACTTAATATTTGAATTTGTTAATTTCCCAAAATAAAAGCAATGGACTCAAATTTTTAAAATGCACTTTAGAAGATGAATATTATAAATTGCAATCTTAATCTTCAATGTTGGGTCAATTATATTGCCTTAGAGCATAGTGGGCTAACTTTTTATTAGAGTCCATTGGATTTGCTTTTATTTAATTAACATGTTTGAATACTAAAATTATATAAATAATGTCAACTTGCATTGTGATAATGGAGACAATTAAAAGAATTACAAAATTTAAATTTACTTGACTGTTAATGATGAATTTTTCCTCGTAAAATATTCTGATTCTAAAAATTAATATAATACAATGCCTTTATTTTTTAAATAATTTTTAATACCATTGCATTTTCAATGGTGAAATCAACCAAATATTTCAATATGTTAATTTTCCAAAATAAAAGCAGTGGACTCAAATGTGTAAAATACACTTTAGGGTATGTATATTATAGATTTCAATCCTAAGCTTCAATGTTGAGTCAAGCATACAGTGCTAGAAGTTAGTGGGCTAACTCCTTATTAGAGTCCATTGCATTCCCTTTCATTTCATCAAAATGTTTGTATACAAAGATTATATAAATCATGTCAAATTGCTTTGTGGTAATGGAGATAGTGAAAAAAATTAAAAAATTTAAATTCACTTGAGTGTTAGCGAAGAATTTTTACTTATAAAACTTTAAAATTCTAAAAGTTAAAATAATGCAATGCTTTTATTTTTTAAATAATTTTTTATACCATTACTTTTTCAATGGTGAGATAAACCTAAAAATTGAATATGTCAATTTACTAAAATAAAAGTGATGGACTCAAATGTGTAAAATGCACTTTAGGGTATGTATATTATAAATTTCAATCTCAAACTTCAATGTTAGGTCAAGCATATAACGCTAGAAGTTAATGGGCTAACTCCTTATTAGAGTCCATTGCATTTGTTTTCATCTTATCAAAATGTTTGTATAAAAAAATTATATAAATCATGTCAAATTGCATTGTGGTAATGGAGACAATGAAAAAAATTCAAAAATTTAAATTCACTTGACTGGTAATGAAGAATTTCTCTTGGTAAAACATTTGAATTCTAAAAATTAAAATAATGCAATGCATTTATTTTTTAAATAATTTTAATACATTGCATTTTAAATAGTGCGATAAACCTAAAATTTAAATATGTTAATTTACCAAAATAAAATCAATGGACTCAAATGTGTAAAATGCACTCTAGGGTATGTATATTATAAATTGCAATCTCAAACTTCAATTTTAGGTCAAGCATATAGCTCTAGAGCATAGTGGGCTAACTTCTTAGTAGAGTCCATTGCATTTGCTTTTATTTCATTAAAATGTTTGTATACAAAAAATATATCAATCATGTCAAATTGCATTGTGGTAATGGAGACAATGAAAAAAAGAACAAAATTTACATTCACTTGAGGATTAATGAAGAATTTCTCCCTTTAAAACTTTAAAATTCTAAAAATTAAAATAATGCAATGTTTTTATTTCCTAAAAATTTTTTAATACCATGGCATTTTGAATGGTGAGATAAACATAATATTAAAATAAATTAATTGAAGACAAATAAAAGTAATGGACTTAATTTTACAAAATACACTTTAGTAAATGATTATTCTAAATTCCAATCCCAAGTTTGAATGTTGGGTCAAGTATATAACTCTAGAACATAGTGGAGTAACTTCTTATTAGAATCCATTGCATTCACTTTTCTTTAATTAACATGTTTGTGGACTATTATATAAATCATGTCAAATTGCATTATGGTAATCGAGACAATTTAAAAAATTACAAAATTTAGATTCGCTTGAGTGTTAACGAAGAATTTCTCCTTATGAAACTTTCCAATTTTAAAAATTAAAATAATGCAATGCTTTTATTTTTTTAAATAATTTTTAATACCATTGGATTTTCAATGGTGAGATAAACCTAATATTTGAATATGTTAATTTACCAAAATACAAGCAATGGACTCAATTGTACAAAATATAGTTTAGTGGATGATTATTCTAAATTCCAATCATAAGGTTCAATGTTGGGTCAAGTGTATGGCTCTAGAGCGTAGTGGACTAACTTCTTGTTAGAGTCCATTGCATTTGCTTTCTTTAATTAACATGTTTGTAGACTAAAATTACATAAATCATGTCAAATTGCATTGTGGTAATAGAGACAATTAAAAAAAATTACAAAATTTAAATTCACTTGAGTGTTAACGATGAATTTCTCCTTGTAAGACTTTCAAATTCTAAAAATTAAAATAATGCAATGCTTTTATTTTCTGAATAATTTTTAATATCATTGCATTTTGAACGGTGAGATTAACCTAATATTTAAATATGTTAATTTACCAAAATAAAAACAATGGACTCAAATGTATAAACTACACTTTAGGGGATGACTATTATAAATTGCAATCTTAAGCTCCAATGTTAGGTCAAGCATATAGCTCTAGAGCGTAGTGGGCTAACTTCTTATTAGATTCCATTGCATTCGCTTTTATTTAATTAATATATTTACATACTAAAATTATATAAATCATGTCAAATTGCATTATGGTAATGGAGACAATGAAAAAAAGAACAAAATTTAAATTCACTTGAGGATTAACGAAGAATCTCTCCCTCTAAGACTTTAAAATTCTAAAAATTAAAATAATGAAATGTTTTTATTTCTTCAAAAGATTTTAATACCATGGCATTTTGAATGGTGAGATAAACGTAATACTAAAATTTTTTAATTGAGCACAAATAAACGTAATGGACTCATTTGTACAAAATACACTTTAGTAGAAAATTGTTCTAAATTCCAATCCTAAACTTCAATGTTGCGTCAAGTATATAACTTTAGAGCGTAGTGGACTAACTTCTTATTAGAGTCCATTGCATTCACTTTTCTTTAATTAACATGTTTGTAAACTAAAATTAGATAAATCATGTCAAATTGCATTGTGGTAATTAAGACTATTTAAAAAATTAAAAAATATGGATTCACTTAAGTGTTAATGAAGAATTTCACCTTATAAAACTTTCAAATTCTAAAAATTAAAATAATCCAATGCTTTTATTTTTTTTAAATAATTTTTAATACCTTTGCATTTTCAAAGGTGAGATAAACCTAATATTTGAATATGTTAATTTACCAAAATAAAAGCAATGGACTCAAATGTGTAGAATACACTTTAAGGATGACTATTATAAATTAAAATCTCATGCTTCAATGTTGGGTCAAATATGTAGCTCTAGAGCATACTGGGCTAACTTCTTATTAGAGTCCATTGCATTCGCTTTTATTTCATTAACATATTTGTATACTAAAATTATATAAATCATGTCAAATTGCATTGTGTTAATGTACACAATTAAAAAAAATTACAAAATTTAAATTCACTTGAGTGTTAACGAAAAATTTCACCCTGTAAGACTTTCAAAATGTAGAAATTAAAATGATTCAATGTTTTTATTTCTTAAAAAATTTTTAATACCATGGCATTTTTAATGGTGAGATAAATGTAATATTTAAATATGTTAATTGAATACAAATACAAGTAATAGACTCAATTGTACAAAATACACTTTAGGGGATAATTATTCTAAATTCCAATCCCAAGGTTCAATGTTGGGTCAAGTATATAACTCTAGAGCGTAGTGGATTAACTTCTTGTTAAAGTCCATTGCATTCGCTTTTCCTTAATTAACATGTTTGTAGACTAAAATTATATAAATCATGTCAAATTGCATTGTGTTAATGGAGACAATTAAGAAAAATTACAAAATTTAAATTCACTTAAGTGTTAATGAAGAATTTCCCCCTATAAGTTTTTCGAATTCTAAAAATTAAAATGATGCAATGTTTTTATTTCTTAAAATGTTTTTAATATCATGGCATTTTTAATGGAGAGATAAACGTAATATTTAAATATGTTAATTGAATACAAATAAAAGTAATGGACTCAATTGTACAAAATACACTTTAGTGGATGACTACTTTAAATTCCAATCCCAAGCTTCAATATTGGGTCAAGCATATAACTCTAGAGCGTAGTGGACTTACTTCTTATTAAGATCCATTGCATTCACTTTTCTTTAATTAACATGTTTGTATACTAAAATAATATAAATCATGAGAAATTGCATTGTGGTAATGGAGACAATTTAAAAAATTACAAAATTTAGATTCACTTAAGTGTTAACGAAGAATTTCTCCTTATAAAACTTTCAAGTTCTAAAAATTAAAATAATGCAATACTTTTATGTTTTTCAAATAATTTTTAATACCTTTGCATTTTCAATGGTGAGATAAACCTTATATTTGAATATGTTAATTTACCAAAATAAAAGAAACGGACTCAAATGTGTAGAATACACTTTAGGGATGACTATTATAAATTGCAATCTCATGCTTTAATGTTGGGCCAAGTATATAGCTCTAGAGCGTAGTGGGCTAACTTCTTATTAAAGTCCATTGCATTCACTTTTATTTCATTAACATATTTGTATACTAAAATTATATAAATCATGACAAATTGCATTGTGTTAATGGAGACAATTAAAAAAAATTACAAAATTTAAATTCATTTGAATGTTAATGAAAAATTTCTCCCTGTAAGGCTTTCAAATTCTAAAAATTAAAATGATTCAATGTTTTTATATCTCAAAAAATTTTTAATACCATGGCACTTTTAATGGTGGGATAAATGAAATATTTAAATATGTTAATTGAACACAAATAAAAGTAATGCACTCAATTGTACAAAATACACTTTAGTGGATGATTATTCTAAATTCCAATCCCAAGCTTCAATGTTGGGTGAAGTATATAACTCTAGAGCATAGTGGACTAACTTCTTGTTAGAGTCCATTTCATTCGCTTTTCTTTAATTAACATGTTTGTATACTAAAATTATATAAATCATGTCAACTTGCATTGTGGTAATCGAGACAATTTCAAAAATTACAAAATTTAAATTCACTTCAATATTAATGAAGAATTTCTCCCATTAAGAGTTTAAAATTATAAAAATTTAAATAATGAAATGTTTTTATTTTTTAAAAGATTTTTAATACTATTGCATTTTGAATGGTGGGATAAATGTAACATTTGGATATGTTAATTGAACACAAATAAATGTAATGGACACAAGTGTACAAAAAACGCTTTAGTGGATGACTATTTAAAATTCCAATCCCAAGCATCAATGTTAGGTCAAAGATGTAGCTCTAAAGTATACTGGGCTAACTTCTTACTAGAGTCCATTACCTTCGTTTATATTTCATTAACATGTTTGTCTACTAAAATTATATAAATCATGTAAAATTGCATTGTGGTAATGGAGACAATTATAAAAATTACAAAATTTAAATTCACTTAAATGTTAACGAAGAATTTCTCATAAAACTTTCAAATTCTAAAAATTAAAATAATGCAATGCTTTGATTTTTTTAAATAATTTTTAATACCTTTGCATTTTCAATAGTAAGATAAACCTAATATTTGAATAAGTTAATTTACCAAAATAAAAGCAATGGACTCAAATGTGTAAAATACACTTTAGTGATGACTATTATAAATTGCAATCTCATGCTTCAATGTTGGGTCAAGTATATAGCTCTAGAGCATAGTGAGCTAACTTCTTATTAGAGTCCATTGCATTCGCTTTTATTTCATTAGCATATTTATATACTAAAATTATATAAATCATGTCAAATTGCATTGTGTTAATGGAGACAATTAAAAAAAATTACAAAATTTAAATTGACTTAAGTGTTAACGAAAAATTTCTCCTTGTAAGGCTTTCAAATTCTAAAAATTAAAATGATTCAATGTTTTTATATCTCAAAAAATTTTTAATACCATGGCACTTTTAATGGTGGGATAAACGAAATATTTAAATATGTTAATTGAACACAAATAAAAGTAATGCACTCAATTGTACAAAATCTAAAAATTAAAATAATGCAATGCTTTGATTTTTTTAAATAATTTTTAATACCTTTGCATTTTCAATAGTAAGATAAACCTAATATTTGAATAAGTTAATTTACCAAAATAAAAGCAATGGACTCAAATGTGTAAAATACACTTTAGTGATGACTATTATAAATTGCAATCTCATGCTTCAATGTTGGGTCAAGTATATAGCTCTAGGGCATAGTGAGCTAACTTCTTATTAGAGTCCATTGCATTCGCTTTTATTTCATTAGCATATTTATATACTAAAATTATATAAATCATGTCAAATTGCATTGTGTTAATGGAGACAATTAAAAAAAATTACAAAATTTAAATTGACTTAGGTGTTAACGAAAAATTTCTCCTTGTAAGGCTTTCAAATTCTAAAAATTAAAATGATTCAATGTTTTTATATCTCAAAAAATTTTTAATACCATGGCACTTTTAATGGTGGGATAAACGAAATATTTAAATATGTTAATTGAACACAAATAAAAGTAATGCACTCAATTGTACAAAATACACTTTAGTAGATGATTATTCTAAATTCCAATCCCAAGCTTCAATGTTGGGTGAAGTATATAACTCTAGAGCATAGTGGACTAACTTCTTGTTAGAGTCCATTGCATTCACTTTTCTTTAATTAACATGTTTGTAGACTAAAATTATATAAATCGCGTCAAATTGCATTGTGTTAATGGAAACAATTAAAAAGATTACAAAATTTAAATTCACTTGAGTGGCAACGAAGAATTTCTTCCTATAAAACTTTCAAATTCTAAAAATTAAAATAATGTGATGCTTTTATTTTTTTTAAACAATTTTTAATACCATTGCATTTTCAATGGTGAGATAAACCTAATATTTGAATATGTAAATTTACCTAAATAAAAGCAATGGACTCAAATGTGTATAATACACTTTAAGGATGACTATTATAAATTGCAATATCATGCTTCAATGTTGGGTCAAGTATATAGCTCTAGAGCGTAGTGGGCTGACTTTTTATTAGAGTCCATTGCATTTGCTTTTATTTTATTAACATATTTGTATACTAAAATTATATAAATCATGTCAAATTGTATTGTGTTAATGGAGACAATTAAAAAAAATTACAAATTTTGAATTAACTTTAGTATTAATGAAAAGTTTCTCCCTTTAAAAATTTAAAATTCTAAAAATTTAAATAACGCAATGTTTTTATATTTTAAAAAAAAATTTATACTATCGCACTTTGAATGGTGGGATAAACGTAACATTTGAATATGTTCATTGAACACAAGTAAATGTAATGGACACAAGTGTACAAAATAGACGTTACTGGATGACTATTGAAAATTCCAATTCCAAACTTCAATGTTGGGTCAAGGATGTAGCTCTAGAGCATAATGGGCTAACTTCTTATTAGAGTCCATTGTCTTCACTTTTATTTCATTAACATGTTTGTCTACTATACTTATATAAGTCATGTCAAATTGCATTATGGTAATGGAGACAATTAAAAAAATTATAAAATTTAAATTCACTTGGGTGTTAACAAAGAATTTTTCCCTGTAATAATTTAAAATTCTAAAAATTAAAATGATGCAATGTTTTTATTTTTAAGAATTTTTTTAATATCATCGCATTTTGAATGGTGGGATAAACATAATATTTGAACATGTTGATTAATGAAAAATAAAAGTAAAGCACTCAATTGTACAAAATACACTTTAGTCGATGACTGTTATAAATTCCAATCCCGAGCTTCAATGTTGGTTCAAGCATAGAGCTCTAGAGAGTAGTGGGCTAACATCTTATTAGAGTCCATTGCAATCGCTTTTATCTCATTGACATGTTTATATACTAAAATGATATAAATCTTGTCAAATTGCATTGTGGTAATGGAGACAATTTAAAAAATTACAAAATTTAAATTCACTTGAGTATTAATGAATAATTTCTCCATGTAAGATTTTAAAATTCTAAAAATTAAACTTACGCAATGTTTTTATTTTTCAAATAATTTTTAATGTCATTGCATTTTACCAAAATAAAATTAATGGACTCAAATGTATAAAATACACTTTAGTGGATGACTGTTATAAATTGGAATCTCAAGCTTCAATGTTGGGTCAAACTTATACCTTTAAAGCGTAGTGGGCTAACTTCTTATTTGAGTACATTGTATTCATTTTTAATTCATTAACATGTTTGTGTACCAAAATTATATAAATCATGTGAAATTTCATTGTGATAATGGAGACAATTAAAAAAATTACAAAATCTAAATTCACTTGAGTATTAATAAAGAATTTCTCCCTATAAGGCTTTAAAATTCTATGAATTAAAATGATGCAATGTTTTTATTTTATAAAAAATTCATAATACCATTATATTTTAAATGGTGAGATAAACGTAATATTTGAATATGTTAATTGAACACAAATAAAAGTATTAGACTCAATTGTACAAAATACACTTTAGTAGATGACTATTATAAATTCCAATCTCAGGCTTCAATGTTGGGTCAAGCTTATAGCCCTAGAGCATAGTGGGCTAACTTCTTATTAGAGTCCATTGCCTTCTGTTTTATTTAATTAACTTGTTTGTATACTAAAATTATATAAATCATGTCAAATTGCATTTTGGCAATAGAGACAATTAAAAAAATTATAAAATTTAAATTCACTTGACTATTAATGAGGAATTTCTTCCTGTAAGACTTTGAAATTCTAAAAATTAAAATAATGCAATGTTTTTATTTTTAATTGTTTTTTTACCATTGCATTTTGAATGGTGAGATAAACGTAATATTTAAATATGTTAAATGAACAGAATTAAATGTAATGGACTCAATTGTATAAAATACTCTTTAGTGGATAAATATTATAAAGAGCAACGTCAAACTTCAATGTTAGGTCCAACATATAGCTCTATAAGGGCGTAGGGTAACTTCTTATTAGTATTCATTGTATTTGAGTTTATTTAATTAACATGTTTGTATGCTAAAATTATGAAAATCATGTCAATTTGCAAAGTGGTAATGGAGATAATTAAGAAAATTACAAAATTTAAATCCACTTAAGTATTAACAATGTTTTTATCCTTTGGAGACTTTAAAATTCTAACAATTAAAAAAATACAATGTTTTTATTTTTTAAATTATTGTTAATAGGATTGCATTTTGAATGATGAGATAAACTTAATATTTGAATTTATAAATTGAACAAAAATACAAGTAATCAACTCAATTGTATAAAATACATTTTAGTAGATGAATATTGTAAATAGCAATCTCAAATTTCGATGTTGGCTCAAGTATATTGCTCTAAAGGGGATTGGGCTAACTTTTTATTAAAGTCCTTTGCATTTGCATTTTTTTAATCAACATGTTTGTATCCTAAATTATATAAAACATGTCAAATTGCATTATGGTAATGGAGACAATTAAAATAATTACGATATTTAAATTCACTTAAGTATTAACATAGTTGTAAGATCTTAAAATTCTAAAAACATAAAAAAATGCAATGTTTTTATTTTTTAAATTATTCTTAATACCATTGCATTTTGAATGGTGAGATAAACTTAATATTTTAAGATATTAATTAAACAAAAATACAAGTAATGAAGTCAATTGTGTAAAATACACTTTAGTAGATGAATATTATAAATAGCAATCTCTAGAGAAGAGTGGGTTAACTTCTTATTACAATCCATTGCATTTGCTTTTATTTAATTAACATCTATATACTAAAATTATATAAATCATTTTAAATTGCATTTTGGTATTAGAGACAATTAAAAAAAATTATGAAATTTAAATTTACTTCAGTATTAACGAAGAATTTCTCCCTGTAAAACTCAAAAATTCTAAAAATTAAAATAATGCAATGTTTTTATTTTTTTAAATAATTTTTAATACCATTGCATTTTAAATGGGGAGAAAACTTAATATTTGAATATGTTAAATAAACAAAAATACAAATAATGAAATCAAGTGTATAAAATACTCATTAGTAGATGAATATTATAAATACCAACCCCAAACTTCAATGCTGGTTTTAGCATGTAGCTCTAGGAGGCAGTGTAACAACTTATTATTGGAGTCCAATGCATTTGCTTTATTTAATTAATATGTTTGTATATTAGAATTGTATAATTCATGTCAAATTGCATAGTGTAAATGGAGAGAATCAAAAAAATTACAAAATTTAAATTCACTTGAGTATTAACGAAGAATTTCTCCCTTTAAGACTTTAAAATTCTAAGAATTAAAATAATGCAATGTTTTTATTTTTTTAAAAATTCATAATACCATTGCATTTTGAATGGTGAGATAAACGTAATATTTGAATATGTTAATTGAACAAAAATAAAAGTAATAGACTCAATTATACAAAATACACTTTAGTCAACTTGGCAATGGACTTAATTAACATGTTTGTATACTAAAATTATATAAATCATGTCAAATTTCCTTGTGATAATGGAGACAATTAAAAAAATTACAAAATTTAAATTCACTCGAGTATTAACGAAGAATTTCTCCTTCTAAGATTTTAAAATTCTAACAATTTAAATAATGCAATGTTTTTATATTTTAAATAACTTTTAATACCATTGCATTTTCAACGGTGAGATAAACCTAATATTTGAATATGTTAATTTACCTAAATAAAAGCAATGGACATAAATGGATAAAATACACTTTAGGGGATGACTATTATAAATTACAATCTCAAACTTCAATGTTGGGCCAAACATATAGCTCCAAAGCGTAGTGGGCTAACTTCTCATTAGGGTCCATTCCATTCGCTTTTCTTTAATTAAATTGTTTGTATACTAAAATTATAACAATCATGTCAAATTGAATTATGGTAATGGAGATAATTAAAAAAATTACAAAATTTAAATTCACTTGAGTATTGTCGACGAATTTCTCTCTGTAAGATTTTAAAATTCTAAAAATTAAAATAATGCAATGTTTTTATTTTTTTTAAAATTTTTTAAAACCATTGCATTTTGAATGGTGGGATAAATGTAATATTTGAATATGTTAATTGAACAAAAATAAAAGTTAGGCACTTAATTGTACAAAATACACTTTAGTGGATGACTATTATAAATTTCCATCCCAAGTTTCAATGTTGGATCAAACATATAGCTTTAAAGGTAGTGGCTAACATCTTGATAGAGTCTATTGCATTCACTTTTATTTCATTAACATGTTTATATACTAAAATTATATAAATCATGTCAAATTGCATTGTGGTAATGAAGACAATTAAAAAAATTTCAAAATTTAAATTCAATTGAGTATTAACAAAGAATTTCTCCCTGTAAGACTTTAAAATTCTAACAATTAAAATAACATAATGTTTTTATTTTTCAAATAATTTTTTATACCATTGCATTTTCAATGGTGAAATAAACATAATATTTAAATATGTTAATTTACCAAAATAAAAGCAATGGACTTAAATGTATAAAATACACTTACTAGATGAATATTATAAATTGCAATCTCAATCTTTAATGTCGGTTCAAGCATATAACTCTAAAGCGTAGTGGGCTAACATCTTATTAGAGTCCATTAAATTTGCTTTTATTTAATTAACATGTTTGTATACTAAAATTATATAAATCATGTTAGATTGCATTGTGATAATGGAGACAATTAAAAAAATTACAAAATTTAAATTGACTTGAGCATTAATGAAGAATTTCTCCCTATAAAACTTTAAAATTCTAAAAATTAAAATAATGCAATGCTTTTATTTTTTAAATAATTTTTAATACCATTTCATTTTCAACGGTAAGATAAATTTAATATTTGAATATGTTAATTTACCAAATTAAAAGCAATGGACTCAAATGTATAAAATGCACTTTAGGGGATGGACTCAAATGTGTAGAATACACTTTAGGGAAGACTATTATAAATTGCAATATCAAGTTTTAATGTTGGGTCAAGCATATAGCTCTATAGCGTTGTGGGCTAACTTATTATAAGAGTCCATTGCATTTGCTCTTATTTAATTAACATATTTGTATACTAAAATTACATAAATCATGTCAAATTGCATTGTGGTAATGGAGACAATTAAAAAAATAACAAAATTTAAATTCATTTGAGTATTAATGAACATTTTTTCTCTCTAAGACTTTAAAATTCTAAAAATTAAAATAATTTATTTTTTAAAAAATTTGTAATACTGTTGCATTTTCAATAGGGAGATAAACGTAATATTTGAATATATTAATTGAACAAAAATAAAAGTAATCAACTCAATTGTACAAAATACACTTTACCTAATGACTATTATAAATTACAATCGCAAGTTTCAATGTTGGGCCAAACATATAGCTCTAAAACGTAGTGGGCTAAGTTCTTATTAGAGTCCATTGCATTTCTTTTATTTCATTAACATGCTTGTATACTAAAATTATATAAATCATGTCAAATTGCATTGTGCTAATGGAGACAATTAAAAAACTTACAAAATTATAAGTCACTTGAGTATTAACGAGGAATTTCTCCCTGTAAGACTTTAAAATTCTAAAAATTAAAATAATGCAATGTTTTTATTTTTTAAAATATTATTAAGACCATTGCATTTTGAATAGTGAGATAAACTTGATATTTGAATATGTTAATTTAATACAAATAAAAGTAATGGACTCAATTGTACAAAACACACATTAGTAGATGACTATTATAAATTCCAATCCCAAGCTTTAATGTTGGGTCAAGTGTCACGGACGGGTTATGTCTCGGACACGGACGAGTTAGGTATAACCTGACTCTCACATCCCACATTAGATAGGAAGAGAGGGACCTTGGGTCATATAAGTGTGGGTGCTGCATACCCCAATAGACTGCTTTTTGGGGAGAAAGTAATGACCCCGTGACAAGTGGTATCAAAGCCGACCCGACCTCGATTCCAATGCCTCTTGCCAAGTGCTTCACCCGGGAGTAGGCAGGGGAGCCCTGATTCCCGATGAGGACGTCAATGGATTTGGTGGAGGAAAATGTCACGGATGGGTTATGTCTCAGACACAAACGGGTTAGGTATAACCTAACTCCCACATCCCACATCGGATAGGAAGAGGGGGATCCTTGGGTCATATAAGCATGGGTGCTGCACACCCCAACAAGCTGCCTTTTAGGGAGAAAGTAATGACCCCATGACACAAGCATGTAGCTTTAGATCGTAATGGGCTAACTTTTTATTATAGTCCATTGCATTCGCTTTTATTTCATTAACATGTTTGAATACTAAAATTATATAAATCATGTCAAATTGCATTGTGGTAATGGAGACAATTAAAAAAATTACAAAATTTAAATTCACTCAAGTATCAACGAACAATTTCTCCCTTTAAGACTTTAAAATTCTAAAAATTAAAATAATGCAATGTTCTTATCTTTTAAAAATTTTTTAAAACCATTGCATTTTAAATAGTGAGATAAATATGATATTTGAATATGTTAATTGAACAAAAATAAAAGTAATTGACTTTATGGTACAAAATACACTTTAGTCAATGAATATTATAAATTACAATCCTAAACTTCAATGTTGGGTCAAGCATATAACTCTAAAGTGTAGTGGGCTAAGTTCATATTAGACTTCATTGCATTCACTTTTATTTCATTAATATATTTGTATACTAAAATTATATAAATCATGACAAATTGTACAATGGTAAAGGAGACCATTAAAAAACTTACAAAATTTAAATTTACTTGACCAATAATGAAAAATTTCTCAAATAAGACTTTAAAATTCTAAAAATTAAAATAATGTAATGTTTTTAGTTTTTAAAAAATTCTTAATACCATTACATTGTGAATGGTGAGATAAACATAATATTTGAATATGTTAATTGAACACCAATAAAAGTAACGGACTCAATTGTACAAAATACACTTTAGTGGATTACTATTATAAATTCCAATCGCAAGCTTAAATGTTGGGTCCAGCTTAAATGTTGTGTCCAGCATATAACTCTACAACGTAGTGGGCTAACTTGTTATTAGAGTCTATGGCATTGGCTTTTATTTACTTAACATGTTTATATACTAAAATTATATAAATCATGTCAAATTGCATTGTGGTAATCAAGACAATTAAAAAATTACAAAATTTCACTTGAGTATTACCGAAGATTTTCTCCCTATAAGACTTTAAAATTATAAAAATTAAAATAATGCAATGTGTTTATTTTTTTAATAATTTTGAATTCCATTGCATTTTTAATGGTGAGATAAACCTAATATTTGAATATGTTAATTGAACACCAATAAAAGTAATGAACTCAATTGTACAAAATACACTTTAGTCGATTAGTATTATAAATTTGGAATCGCAAACTACAATGTTGGGTCAAGCATATAACTTTACAGCGTAGTGGGCTAACTTCTTATTAAAGTTCATTGCATTTGCTTTTATTTAATTAACATGTTTGTATACTAAAATTATATAAATCATGCCAAATTGCATTGTGGTAATAGAGAGAATTAAAAAAATTACAAAATTTAAATTCACTTGAGTATTATCGAGAAATTTCTCCCTCTAAGATTTTAAAATTATAAAAATTAAAATACAAACATGTTTGTATACTAAAATTATATAAATCATGTCAAATTGCATTGTTGTAATGGAGAGAATTAAAAAAATTATAAAATTTAAATTCACTTAAGTATTTTCAAGAAATTTCTCCCTATAAGACTTTAAAATTATAAAAATTAAAATAATGCAATGTTTTTATTTTTAAAATAATTTTTAATTCCATTGCATTTTCAATAGAGAGATAAACCTAATATTTGAATATGTTATTTCACCAAAATAAAAGCAATGGACTCAATTGTATAAATTGCAATCCCAAGTTTCAATGTTAGGTCAAGCATATAGCTCTAAAGTGTAATGGGCTAACTTCATATTAGAGTCTATTGCATTCCCTTTTATTTCATTAACATGTTTGTATACTAAAATTATATAAATCATGCCAAATTGAATTGTGGTAATGGAGATAATTAAAAAAATAACAAAATTTAAAATAATGCAATGTTTTTATTTTTTAAAATATTATTAATATCATTGCATTTTGAATGGTGAGATAAACGTGATGTTTGAATATGTTAATTCAATACAAATAAAAGTAATAGACTCAATTGTACAAAACACACATTAGTGGATGACTATTATAAATTCCAATCCCAAGCTTCAATGTTGGGTGAAGCATGTAACTCTAGATCGTAGTTGGCTAACTTCTTATTAGAGTCCATTGCATTGGCTTTTATTTCAATAACATGTTTGAATATTAAAATTTTATAAATCATGTCAAATTGCATTGTGGTAATGGAGACTATTAAAAAAATTACAAAATTTAAATCCACTCGAGTGTTAACGAACAATTTCTCTCTCTAAGACTTTAAAATTTTAAAAATTAAATTAGTGTAATGTTTTTATCTTTTAAAAAATTTTAATACCATTGCATTTTGAATGGAGAGATAAATGTAATATTTGAATATGTTAATTGAACAAAAATATAAGTAATCAACTCTATGGTACAACTACACTTTAGTCGATGACTATTATAAATTGCAATCCCAAGTTTCAATGTTGGGTCAAGCATATAGCTTTAAAGCATAATGGGCTAAGTTCTTATTAGACTCCATTGCATTTGCTTTTATTTTATTAATATGTTTGTATACTAAAATTATATAAATCATAACACATTGTACTGTGGTAAAGGAGACAATTAAAAAACATAATAAATTTCAATTCACTTGACTCATAACAAAAAATTTCTCACTGTAAGACTTTAAAATTCTAAAAATTAAAATAATGCAATATTTTTATTTTTAAAAAATTCTAAACACCATTGCATTGTGAATGGTGAGATAAATATAATATTTGAATATGTTAATTGAACACCATTAAAAGTAATGGACTCAATTGTACAAAATACACTTTAATGGATGACTATTATAAATTCCAATTGCAAGTTTTAATGTTAGGTCAAGCATATAACTCTATAGCATAGTGGGTTAACTTTTTATTAGTGTCCATTGCATTGGTTTTTATTTAATTAACATGTTTGTATACTAAAATTATATAAATCATGTCAAATTGCATTGTGGTAATGGAGATAATTAAAAAAAAAATTACAAAATTTAAATTCACTTAAGTATTACCGATAAATTTTTCCCTGTAAGACCTTAAAATTATACAAATTAAAAATAATGCAATGTTTTTATTTTTTTAAATAGTTTTAATTCCATTGCATTTTCAATGGTGAGATAACCTAATATTTGAATATGTTATTTCCACCAAAATAAAAGCAATGGACTCAATTGTTATAAAATACATTTTAGGTGGATGACTATTATAAATTGCAATCCCAAACTTCAATGTTAGGTCAAGCATATAGCTCTAAAGCGTAATGGGCTAACTTCATATTAGAGTCCATTTCATTCCTTTTTATTTCCTTAACATGTTTGTATATTAAAATTATATAAATCATGGTCAAATTGCATTGTGGGCATGTAGACAATTAAAAAAATAATAAAATTAAATTCACTTAAGTATTAACGAAGAATTTCTTCACTAAGATTTTAAAATTCTAAAATTAAATAATGCAATGCTTTTATTTTTTAAATAATTCTTTAATACAATTGCATTTTGAATAGTGAGATAAACCTAATATTTGAATATGTTAATTTACCAAAATAAATGCAATGGACTTAGATGTATAAATTAAACTNATTTAGTCGATTAGTATTATAAATTGCAATCGCAAACTACAATGTTGGGTCAAACATATAAACTCTACAGCGTAGTGGGCTAACTTTTATTAAAGTTCATTGCATTTGCTTTTATTTTAATTAACATGTTTGTATGCTAAAATTATATAAAATCATGCCAAATTGCATTGTGGTAATAAAGAGAATTAAAAAAATTATAAAATTTAAATTCACTTGAGTATTATCGAGAAATTTCTCCCTCTAAGATTTTAAAATTATAAAAATTAAAATACAAACATGTTTGTATACTAAAATGATATAAATCATGTCAAATCATTGTGTAATGGAGAGAATTAAAAAATTACAAAATTTAAATTCACTTGAGTATTATCAAGAAATTTTTCCCTGTAAGACTTTAAAATTATAAAAATTTAAATAATGCAATGTTTTTATTTTAAAATAATTTTTAATTCCATTGCATTTTCAATGGAGAAGATAAACCTAATATTTGAATATGTTATTTACCAAAATAAAGCAATGGACTCAATTGTATAAATTGCAATCCCAAGTTTCAATGTTAGGTCAAGCATATAGGCTCTAAAGTGTAATGGGCTAACTTCATATTAAAGTCCATTGCATTCCTTTATTTATTAACATGTTTGTATACTAAAATTATATAAATCATGCCAAATTGAATTGTGGTAATGGAGAATAATTAAAAAAACAAAATTTAAAAAATAATGAAATGTTTTTATTTTTAAAAATATTATTAATATCATTGCTTTTTGAATGGTGAGATAAACTGATGTTTGAATATATTAATTCAATACAAATAAAAGTAATAGACTCAATTGTACAAAACACACATTAGTGGATGACTATTATTAAATTCCAATCCCAAGCTTTAATGTTGGGTGAAGCATGTAGCTCTAGATTGTAGGTAGCTAACTTCTTATTAGAGTCCATTGCATTGGCTTTTATTTCAATAACATGTTTCAATACTAAAATTATATAAATCATGTCAAATTGCATTGTGGTAATGGAGACTATTTAAAAAAATTACAAAATTTAAATTCACTCGAGTGTTAACAAACAATTTCTCCCTCTAAGACTTTAAAATTTTAAAATTAAATTAATGTAATTTTTTATCTTTTTTAAAAATTTTTTAATACCGTTGCATTTTGAATGGTGAGATAAATGTATTATTTGAATATGTTAATTGAACAAAAATATAAGTAATCAACTCTATGGTACAAACTACACTTTAGTCGATGACTATTATAAATTGCAATCCCAAGTTTCAATGTTGGATCAAGCATATAGCTTTAAAGCATAATGGGCTAAGTTCTTATTAGACTCCATTGCATTTGCTTTTATTTTATTAATATGTTTGTATACTAAAATTATATAAATCACAACACATTGTACTGTGGTAAAGGAGACAATTAAAAAACATAATAAATTTCAATTCACTTGACTCATAACAAAAAATTTCTCACTGTAAGATTTTAAAATTCTAAAAATTAAAATAATGCAATATTTTTATTTTTAAAAAATTCTTAACACCATTGCATTGTGAATGGTGAGATAAACATAATATTTGAATATGTTAATTGAACACCATTAAAAGTAATGGACTTAATTGTACAAAATACACTTTAATGGATGACTATTATAAATTCCAATTGCAAGTTTTAATGTTAGGTCAAGCATATAACTCTATAGCATAGTGGGTTAACTTTTTATTAGTGTCCATTGCATTGGTTTTTATTTAATTAACATGTTTGTATACTAAAATTATATAAATCATGTCAAATTGCATTGTGATAATGGAGATAATTAAAAAAAATTACAAAATTTAAATTCACTTAAGTATTACCGATAAATTTCTCCCTGTAAGACTTTAAAATTATAAAAATTAAAATAATGCAATGTCTTTATTTTTTATATAATTTTTAATTCCATTGCATTTTCAATGGTGAGATAAACCTAATATTTGAATATGTTATTTCACCAAAATAAAAGCAATGGACTCAATTGTATAAAATACACTTTAGTGGATGACTATTATAAATTGCAATCCCAAACTTCAATGTTAGGTCAAGCATATAGTTCTAAAGCGTAATGGGCTAACTTCATATTAGAGTCCATTGCATTCCTTTTTATTTCCTTAACATGTTTGTATATTAAAATTATATAAATCATGTCAAATTGCATTGTGGGCATGTAGACAATTAAAAAAATAATAAAATTTAAATTCACTTAAGTATTAACGAAGAATTTCTTGCACTAAGATTTTAAAATTCTCAAAATTAAAATAATGCAATGCTTTTATTTTTTAAATAATCTTTAATACAATTGCATTTTGAATTGTGAGATAAACCTAATATTTGAATATGTTAATTTACCAAAATAAATGCAATGGACTTAGATGTATAAAATAAACTTTAGGAGATAACTACTGTAAATAGCAATCTCAAACTTCAATGTTGGGTCTAACATATAGTTCTAGAGCGTAGTTGACTAACTTCTTATTAGAATCTATTGCATTCACTTTTGTTTAATTAACATCTTTGTATACTAAAATTATATAAATCATGTCTAATTGTATTATGGTAATAGAGACAATTAAAAAAATTACAAAATTTAAATTCACTTGAGTATTAATGAAGAATTTCTCCCGTAAGACTTTAAAATTGCAACAATTAAAATAATGCAATGTTTTTATTTTTTTTAATAATTTTGAATCCAATTGCATTTTCAAATTGTGAGATAAACCTAATATTTGAATATGTTAACTCACCAAAAAAAAACAATGGACTCAATTGTGTAAAATACACTTTAGTGGATGTCTATTATAAATTCCAATCCGAAGCTTCAATGTGGGGTTAAACATACAACTCTAGAGCATAATGGACTAATGTCCTATTAGAGTCTATTGCATTCACTTTTCTTTAATGAACATGTTTGTGTCATAAAATTATATAAATCATGTCAAATTGCATTGTGGGCATGGAGACAATTAAAAAAATTAGAAATTTTAAACTTACTTAAGTATTAATGATGAATTTCTCCCTGTAACACTTTAAAATTCTAAAAATTAAAATAATGCAATGTTTTTGTTTTTTAAATCATTTTGAATTCCATTGCATTTTCAATGGTTAGATGAACCTAATATTTGAATATGTTATTTCCCCAAAATAAAAGCAATGGACTCAATTATATAAAATACACTTTAATATATGACTATTTTAAATTGCAATCCTAAATTTTAATGTTGGGTTAAGCATATAGCTCTAGAGTGTAATGGGAAAACTTCTTATTAGAGTCCATTGCATTCCCTTTTATTTCATTAACATGTTTGTATACAAAAATTATATAAATCATGCCAAATTGCATTGTGGTAATGGAGACAATTAAAAAAATAACAAAATTTAAATTCACTTCAGTCTTAATGAAGAATTTCTCCCACTAAGATTTTAATATTCTAAAAATTAAAATAATGCAATGCTTTTATTTGTTAAATAATTTTTAATACAATTTCATTTTCAATGGTGAGATAAACCTAATATTTGAATATGTTATTTCACCAAAAAGAAAGAAATGGACTCAATTTTATAAAATACACTTTAGTGGATGACTATTATAAATTCCAATCCCAAGCTTCGAGTCCATTGCATTTGCTTTTATTTAATTATCTTGTTTGCATACTAAAATTATATAAATCAAGTCAAATTGCAATTTAGTAATGGAGACAATAAAAAAATAACAAAATTTAAATGAACTTGAGTATTAACGGAGAATTTCTCCCTGTAAGACTTTAAAATTCTAAAAATTAAAATAATGCAATGTTTTTATTTTTGAAACAATTTTAATACCATTGCATTTTAAATGGTGACATAAAAGTAATATTTGAATATGTTAATTGAACACAAATAAAAGTAATGGACTTAATTGTACAAAAGACACGTGAGTGGATGACTATTATAAATTCCAATCCCAAGTTTCAATGTTGGGTCAAGCATATATCTTTAAAGCGCAGCGGACTAACCTCTTATTAGAGTCCATCACATTTGCTCTTGTTTAATTAACATGTTTGTATATTAAAATTATATAAATCATGTCAAATTGCATTTTGGTTATGGGAAAAATTAGAAAAATTACAATATTTAAATTCACTTGAGTATTAACGAAAAATTTCTCCCTGTCAGACTTTAAAATTCAAAAAATTAAAATAATGCAATGTTTTTAATTTTTAAATAATTTTGAATTCCATTGCATTTTCAATGGTAAGATAAACCTAAAATTTGAATATGTTAATTCAAGAAAATAAAAGCAATGGACTCAATTGTATAAAATACACTTTCGTCGATGAATATTATAAATTGCAATCTCAAACATCAATGTTGGGTCAAGCATATAGCTCTAAAGCGTTGTGGACAATCTTCTTATTAGACTCTTTTGCATTCACTATTGTTTAATTAACATGTTTGTATACTAAAATTATATAAATCATGTCAAATTGCATTGTGGTAATGGAGACAATTAAAAAAATTACAAAATTTAAATTTACTTAAGTATTACCAAAGAATTTCTCCGTGTAAGCTTTAAAATTATAAAAATTAAAATAATGCAATATTTTTATTTTCGAAAATTTTTTTAATACCATTTCATTTTGAATGGTAACATAAAAGTAATATTTAAATATGTTAATTGAACAAAATAAAAGTAATGGACTCAATTATATAAAACACACATGAGTGGATGACTATTATAAATTCCAATCCCAAGCATCAATGTTGGGTCAAGCATATAGCTCTAGAGGGCAGTGGACAAACTTTTTATTAGATTCCATCGCATTTGCTCTTATTTAATTAACATGTTTGTATACTAAAATTATATAAATTATGTCAAATTGCATTTTGGTTATCAAAGAAATAAAAAAAATCACAATATTTAAATTGACTTGAGTATTGACGAAGAAATTCTCCCTGTAAGATTTTAAAATTCTAAAAATTAAAATAATGCAATGTTTTTATTTTTTTAAAAATTCTTAATACCATTGCATTTTGGATGGTGAGATAAACATAATATTTGAATATGTTAATTGAATACAAATAAAAGTAATGCACTAAATTGTACAAAATACACTTTCATGGATGACTATTATAAATTTGAATCCCAAGCTTCAATGTTGGGTCAAGTATATAACTCTAGAGTGTAGTGGACTAACGTCTTATTAAAGTCCATTGCATTTGCTTTTGTTTAATTAACATGTTTGTATACAAATATTATATAAATCATGTCAAATTGCATTGTGGCAATGGAAACAATTAAAAATGTTACAAAATTTAAATTCACTTGAGTATTAACTAAGAATTTCTCGCTGTAAGACTTTAAAATTCTAAACATTAAAATAATGCAAAGTTTTTGTTTTTTAAATAATTTTGAATTCCATTGCATTTTCAATGCTGAGACAAACCTAATATTTGAATATGTTATTTCACCAACATAAAAGCAATGAACTCAATTATATAAAACACACTTTAATGGATGTCTATTATAAATTCCAATCTCAAGCATCAATGTTGGGTCAAGTATATAACTATACAGTGTTGTGGGCTAACTTTTTATTAGAGTTCATTGCATTCACCTTTATTTAATTAACATGTTTGCATACTAAAATTATATAAATCATGTTAAATTGCATTGTGGTAATGAAGACAATTAAAAAAATTAAATTCACTTAAGTGTTGACGGAGAATTTCTCCCTAGTAAACTTTCAAATTCTAAAAATTAAAATAATGCAATGCTTTTATTTTTTTAAATAATTTTTAATACCATTGCATTTTCAAAGGTGAGATAAACCTAATATTTGAATATGTTAATTTACCAAAATAAAAGCAATGGACTCAAATGTGTAAAATACACTTTAGAGATGACTATGATAAATTGCAATTTCAAGCTCTAATGTTGGGCCAAGCATATAGCTCGAGAGCATAGTGGCCTAACTTCTTATTAAAGTCCATTGCATTCACTTTTATTTCATTAACATATTTGTGTACTAAAATTATATAAATCATGTTAAATTGCATATTGGTAATGGAGACAATTAAAAAAAATTACAAACTTTAAATTCACTTGAGTGTTAATGGAGAATTTCTCCCTAGTAAACTTTCAAATTCTACAAATTAAAATAATACAATGCTTTTATTTTTTAAATAATTTGTAATACCATTGCATTTTCAATGGTGAGATAAACATAATATTTGAATATGTTAATTTACCAAAATAAAAGCAATGGACTCAAATGTGTAAAATACACTTTAGGGATGACTATGATAAATTGCAATCTCAAGCTCCAATGTTGGGTCAAACATATAGCTCGAGAACGTAGTGGCCTAACTTCTTATTAGAGTCCATTGCATTCGCTTTTATTACATTAACATATTTGTGTACTAAAATTATATAAATCATGTCAAATGACATGTTGGTAACAAAGACAATTAAACAAAATTACAAAATTTAAATTCACTCGAGTGTTAACGAAGAATTTCTCCCTGTAAGACTTTAAAATTCTAAAAATTAAAATAATGCAATGTTTTTGTTTTTTAAATAATTTTGAATTCCATTGCATTTTCGATGGTGAGATAAACCTAATATTTCAAAATGTTATTTCACCAAAATAAAAGTAATGGACTCAATTGTACAAAACACATATGAGTGGATGACTATTATAAATTCCAATCCCAAATTTCAATGTTGAGCCAAGCATATAACTCTACAGCATAATGGGCTAACTTCTTATTAGAGTCCATTGCATTCACATTTATTTAATTAACATGTTTGTATAATAAAATTATATAAATCATGTCAAGTTGCATTGTGGTGATGGAGACAATTAAAAAAATTACCAAATTTAAATTCACTTAAGTATTAATGAACAATTTCTCCCTATAAGGCTTTAAAATTCTAAAAATTAAAATAATACAATATTTTTATTTTTTAAATAATTTTTAATACCATTGCATTTTCAATGGTGAGACAAACGTTATATTTGAATATGTTAATTGAATACAGATAGAAGTAAGGGACTCAATTGTACAAAATTTAAATTCACTTAAGAGTTAACGAAGAATTTTTCCCTGTAAGACTTTAAAATTCTAAAAATTAAAATAATGCAATGTTTTGTTTTTTAAAAAAATTATTAATACCATTTCATTTTGAATGGTGAGATCAATGTAATATTTGAATATGTTAATTGAACACAAATAAAAATAATGGACTCAAGTGTACAAAATACACTTTCGTGGATGACTATTATAAATTCCAATACCAAGCCTCAATGTTAGGTCAAACATATAACTCTACAGCATAGTGGACTAACTTTTTATTAGAGTCCATTGCATTTGTTTTTGTTTAATTAATGTGTTTGTATACAAAAATTATATAAATCATGACAAATTGCATTGTGGTAATGGAACAATTAAAAAAGTTACAAAATTTAAATTCACTAGAGTATGAACTAAGAATTTCTCCCTATTATACTTTAAAATTCTAAAAATTAAAATAATCCAATGTTTTTGTTTCATAAATAATTTTGAATTCCATTGCATTTTTTATGGTGAGATAAACCTAATATTTGAAAATGTTATTTCACCAAAATAAAAATAATGGACTCAATTGTATAAAGTACACTTTAGTGGATGACTATTATAAATTTCAATCCCAAACTTCAATGTTGGGCCAAGCATATAACTCTACAACGTTGTGGGCTAACTTCTTATTAGAGTCCATTACATTCGCATTTATTTAATTAACATGTTTGTATAATAAAATTATATAAATCATGTCAAATTGCATTGTGGTAATGGAGACAATTAAAAAAATTACCAAATTTAAATTCACTTGAGTATTAATGAACAATTTCTCCTTATAAGACTTTAAAGTTCTCAAAATTAAAATAATGCAATATTTTTATTTTTTAAATAATTTTTAACACCATTGCATTTTCAACGGTGAGACAAACGTTATATTTGAATATGTTAATTGAACTCAGATAAAAGTAAGGGACTCAATTGTACAAAATTTAAATTCACTTGAGAGTTAACGAAGAATTTCTTCCTGTAAGACTTTAAAATTCTGAAAATTAAAATAATGCAATGTTTTTATTTTTTAAAAAATTCTTAATACCATTTCATTTTGAATGGTGAGATCAACGTAATATTTGAATATGTTAATTGAACACAAATAAAAGTAATGGACTCAATTGTATAAAATACACTTTCGTGGATGACTATTATAAATTCCAATACCAAGCCTCAATGTTCGGTCAAGCATATAACTCTACAACATAGTGGGCTAAGTTCTTATTAGATTCCATTGCATTTACTTTTGTTTAATTAACATGTTTGCATACAAAAATTATATAAATCTTGACAATTTTCATTGTGGTAATGGAACAATTAAAAAAGTTACAAAATTTAAATTCCCTAGAGTATGAACTAAGAATTTCTCCCTGTTAGATTTTAAAATTCTAAAAATTAAAATAATGCAATGTTTTTGTTTTTTAAATAATTTTGAATTCCATTGCATTTTCGAGGGTGAGATAAACCTAATATTTGAAAATGTTATTTCTCCAAAATAAAAAGCAATGGACTCAATTGTATAAAATACACTTTAGTGGATGACTATTGTAAATTCCAATCCCAAGCTTCAATGTTGGGTCAAGCATGTAGCTTTAGATCATAGTGGGCTAACTTCTTATTAGAGTCCATTGCATGTTTTTATCTTTTAAAAAATTTTTAATACCATTGCATTTCGAATGGTGAGATAAACGTAATATTTGAATAGGTTAATTGAACAGAAATAAAAGTAATCGACTCTATGGTACAAAATACACTTTAATTGATGACTATTGCAAATTGCAATCCTAAGCTTCAATGTTGGGTCAAGCATATAGCTTTAAAGTGTAATGGCCTAAGTTCTTATTCGACTCCATTGCATTCACTTTTATTTCATTAATATGCTTGTACACTAAAATGATATAAATCATGACACATTGTACTGTGGTAAATGAGACAAATAAAAAACATACAAAATTTCAATTCACTTGACTAATAACGAAAAATTTCTCACTGTAAAACTTTAAAATTCTAAAAATTAAAATAATGCAATGTTTTTATATTTTAAAAAATCTTAATACCATTGCATTGTGAATGGTGAGATAAACCTAATATTTGAATATGCTAATTGAACAACAATAAAAGTAATGGACTCAATTGTACAGAATACACTTTAGTAGATGACTATTATGCATTCCAATCGCAAGTTTCAATGTTGGGTCAAGCATATAACTCTACAGCATAGTGGGCTAATTTCTTATTAGAGTCCATTGCATTGACTTTTATTTAATTAACATGTTTGTATACTAAAATTATATAAATCATGTCAAATTGCATTTTGGTAATGGAGACAATTAAAAAAATTACAAAATTTAAATTGACTCGGGTATTACCGAACAATTTCTCCTTGTAAAACTTTAAAATTCTAAAAATCAAAATAATGCAATGTTTTTAATTTTTAAATAATTTTTAATTCCATTGCATTTTCAATGGTGAGATAAACCTAATATTTGAATATGTTATTTCACCAAAATAAAAGCAATGGACTCAATTGTATGAAATACACTTTAGTGGATGACTATTATAAATTGCAATCCAAAGCTTCAATGTTGGGTCAACCATATAGCTCTAAAGTGTAATGGGCTAACTTCATATTAGAGTCCATTGCATTCTCTTTTATTTCATTTACATGTTTGTATACAAAAATTATATAAATCATGCCAAATTGCATTGTGCTAATGGAGACAATTAAAAAAATAACAAAATTTAAACTCACTTGAGTAGTAACAAAACATTTCTCCCTATAAGACTTCAAAATTCTAAAAATTAAAAAAATGCAATGTTTTTATTTTTTAAAATATTATTAATACCATTGCATTTTGAATGGTGAGGCAAACGTGATATTTAAATATGTTAATTGAATACAAATAAAAGTAATGGACTCAATTGTACAAAACACACATTAGTGGATGACTATTATAAATTCCAATCTTAAGCTTCAATGTTGGGTCAAGCATGGAGCTCTAGATCGTAGTGGGCTAACTTCTTATTAGAGTCAATTGTATTCGCTTTTATTTCAATAACATGTTTGAATACTAAAATTACATAAATTATGTGAAATTGCATTGCAGTAATGGAGACCATTAAAAAAATTACAAAATTTAAATTCATTCAAGTATTAACGAATAATTTCTCTCTCTAAAATTTTAAAATTCTAAAAATTAAAATAATGCAATGTTTTTGTTTTTTTAAATAATTTTGAATTCCATTGCATTTTCAATTGTGAGATAAACCTAATATTTGAATATGTTATTTCACCAAAATAAAAGCAATGGACTTAATTATATAAAATACACTTTAATATATGACTATTTTAAATTGCAATCCTAAATTTTAATGTTGGGTTAAGCATATAGCTCTAGAGTGTAATGGGAAAACTTCTTATTAGAGTCCATTGCATTCCCTTTTATTTCATTAACATGTTTGTATACAAAAATTATATAAATCATGCCAAATTGCATTGTGGTAATGGAGACAAGAAAAAAAATAACAAAATTTAAATTCACTTGAGTCTTAATGAAGAATATCTCCCATTAAGATTTTAAAACTCTAAAAATTAAAATAATGCTATGCTTTTATTTTTTAAATAATTTTTAATACAATTTCATTTTCAATGGTGAGATAAACCTAATATTTGAATATTTTATTTCACCAAAAAGAAAGAAATGGACTCAATTTTATATAATACACTTTCGTGGATGACTATTATAAATTCTAATCCCAAGTTTCGAGTTCATTAAATTTGCTTTTATTTAATTATCATGTTTGCATACTAAAATTATATAAATCATGTCAAATTGCAATTTAGTAATGGAGACAATTAAAAAAATAATAAAATTTAAATTAACTTGAGTATTAACGAAAAATTTCTCCCTGTAAGACTTTAAAATTCTAAAAATTAAAATAATGCAATTTTTTTATTTTTGAAAAAATTTTTAATACCATTGCATTTTAAATGGTGGCATAAAAGTAATATTTGAATATGTTAATTGAACACAAATAAAAGTAATGGACTTAATTGTACAAAACACACATGAGTGGATGACTATTATAAATTTCAATCCCAAACTTCAATGTTGGGTCAAGCATATAGATCTAGAGCATAGTGGACTAACCTCTTATTAGAGTCCATCACATTTGCTCTTGTTTCATTAACATGTTTGTATACTAAAATTATATAAATCATGTCAAATTGCATTTTGGTTATGGAAAAAATTAAAAAAATTACAATATTTAAATTCACTTAAGTATTCACGAAGAATTTCTCCCTATCAGACTTTAAAATTCTAAAAATTAAAATAATGAAATGTTTTTAAGTTTTATATAATTTTGAATTCCATTGCATTTTCAATGGTGAGATAAACCTAAAATTTGAACATGTTAATTCACCAAAATAAAAGCAATGGACTCAATTGTATAAAATAGACTTTCGTCAATGCCCATTATAAATTGCAATCTCAAACTTTAATGTTGGGTTAAGAATATAGCTCTAGAGCATAGTGGACAAAGTTCTTACTAGACTCCATTGCATTTGCCTTTGTTTAATTAACATGCTTGTATACTAAAATTAAATAAATAATGTCAAATTGCATTGTGGTAATGGAGACAACTAAAAAAATTACAAAATTTAAAGTCACTTGAGTATTACTGAAGAATTTCTCCCTTTAAGATTTTAAAATTATAAAAGTTAAAAATAATGCAATGTTTTTATTTTTGAAAAAATTTTTTAATACCATTGTATTTTGAATGGTGACATAAAAGTAATATTTGAATACATTAATCGAACACAAATAAAAGTAATGGACTCAATTGTACAAAACACACGTGAGTGGATGACTATTAGAAATTCCAATCTCAAACTTCAATGTTGGGTCAAGCATATAACTCTAAAGCGCAGTGGACAAACTTCTTTTTATAGTCCATCACATTGGCTCTTGTTTAATTAACATGTTTGTGTACTTAAATTATATAAATCATGTCAAATTGCATTTTGGTTATCGAAAAAATTTAAAAAATTACAATATTTAAATTGACTTGAGTATTAATGAAGAGTTTCTCCCTATAAGATTTTAAATTTCTAAAAATTAAAATAATTCAATGTTTTTAATTTTTAAAAAGTTCTTAATACCATTGCATTTTGAATGGTGAGATAAACATAATATTTGAATATATTAATTGAACACAAATAAAAGTAATGGACTAAATTGTACAAAATACACTTTCGTGGATGACTATTATAAATTCGAATCCCAAACTTCAATGTTGAGTCAAGTATACAACTTTAGAGCATAATGGGTTAACTTCTTATTAGAGTTTATTGCATTTGCTTTTGTTTAATTAACATGTTTGTATACAAACATTATATAAATCATGTCAAATTGCATTGTGGTAATGGAAACAATTAAAAAAGTTACAAAATTTAAATTCACTGGAGTATTAACTAAAAATTTCTCTCTGTAGGACTTTAAAATTCTAAAAATTAAAATAATACAAAGTTTTTGTTTTTTTAATAATTTTGAAATCCATTGCATTTTCGATGGCAAGATAAACCTAATATTTGAATATGTTATTTCACCAAAATAAAAGCAATGGACTCAATTGTATAAAATACACTTTAGTGGATGACTATTGTAAATTCCAATCCCAAGTTTCAATATTAGGTGAAGCATATAACTCTATAACATAATAGGCTAACTTCTTATTAGAGTCCATTGTATTTGCTTTTATTTAATTAGCATGATTGTATACTAAAATTATATAAATTATGTCAAATTGCATTGTGGTAATGGAGACAATTAAAAAAATTATCGAATTTAAATTCACTTGAGTATTAACGAAGAATTTCTCCCTATAAAACTTTAAACTTCTAAAAATTAAAATAATACAATATTTTTATTTTTTAAATAATTTTTAATACCATTGCATTTTGAATGGTGAGACAAACGTAATATTTGAATATGTTAATTAAACACAAATAAAAGTAAGGGACTTAATTGTACAAAATACATTTTAATGGATCTCTATTATAAATTCTAATCCTAAGCCTCAATGTTGGGTCAAGCATATAGCTCTATACCTTAGTGGGCTAACTTATTATAATCCATTGCATTCGCTTTTATCCAATTAACACGTTTGCATGCTAAAATTATATAAAAAATAAAAAAATTTAAATTCACTTAAGTGTTAACGAAGAATTTCTCCCTACTAAGAATTTCTTGCTGTAAGACTTTAAAATTCTAAAAATTAAAATAATGCAATGTTTTTATTTTTTAAATAATTTTAAATTCCATTGCATTTTTTATGGTGAGATAAACCTAATATTTGAATATGTTATTTCACCAAAACAAAAGCCATGGACTCAATTGTATAAATACACTTTAGTGGATGACTATTGTAAATTCCAATCCCAAGCTTCAATGTTGGGTCAAGCATATAACTCTACAATATAGTGGGCTAACTTCTTATTAGAGTCCATTGCATTTGCTTGTATTTAATTAGCTTGTTTGTATACTAAAATTATATAAATCATGTCAAATTGCATTGTAGTAATGAAGACAATTACAAAAATTATAGAATTTACATTCACTTGAGTATTAAAGTAGAATTTCTCCCTAAAAGACTTTAAAATTCTAAAAATTAAATAATGCAATGCTTTTATCTTTTACAAAATTTTTCACACCATTGCATTTTGAATGGAGAGACAAACATAATATCTGAATATGTTAATTCAATACAAATAAAAGTAAAGGACTCAATCGTACAAAATACAGTTTATTGGATCACTATTATAAATTCCACTTCCAAGTTTCAATATTGGGTCAAGCATATAACTCTACAGTATAGTAGGCTAAGTTCTTATTAGAGTCCATTGCATTTGCTTTTGTTTAATTAACATGTTTGTACACAAAAATTGTATAAATCATGACAAATTGCATTGTGGTAATGGAAACAATTAAAAAGGTTATAAAATTTAAATTCACTGGAGTATTAACGAAGAATTTCTCCCTATAAGACTTTAAAATTCTAAATATTAAAATAATGCAATGTTTTTGTTTTCGAAATAATTTTGAATTCCATTGCATTTTCGATCGTGAGATAAACCTAATATTTGAAAATGTTATTTCACCAAAATAAAAGCAATGGATTCAATTGTATAAAATACACTTTAGTGGATGACTATTGTAAATTCCAATCCCAAGCTTCAATGTTGGACCAGGCATATAACTCTACAGCATAATAGGCTAACTTCTTATTAAAGTCCATTGCATTTGCTTTTATTTAATTAGCATGTTTGTATACTAAAATTATATAAATCATGTCAAATTGCATTGTGGTAATGGAGACAACTCAAAAAATTACAAAATTTTCATTCACTTGAGTATTAAAGTAGAATTTATCCCTGCAAGACTTTAAAATTCTAAAAATTAAAATAATGCAATGTTTTTATTTTTTAAATTCCATTTCATTTTCGATGGTGAGATAAACCTAATATTTGAATATGTTATTTCACCAAAACAAAAGCAATGGACTCAATTATATAAAATACACTTTAGTGGATGACTATTGTAAATTCCAATCCCAAGTTTCAATGTTGGGTCAAGCATATAACTTTAGAACATAATAGGCTAACTTCTTATTAGAGTCCATTGCATTTGCTTTTATTTAATTAGCATGATTGTATACTAAAATTATATAAATTATGTCAAATTGCATTGTGGTAATGAAGACAATTAAAAAAATTACAAAATTTACATTCACTTGAGTATTAAAGTAGAATTTCTCCCTGCAAGACTTTAAAATTCTAAAAATTAAAATAAAGCAATGTTTTTATTTTTTACAAAACTTTTCACACCATTGCATTTTGAATGGTAAGACAAATGTAATATTTGAATATGTTAATTCAACACAAATTAAAGTATAGGACTCAATTGTACAAAATACACTTTAGTGGATGACTATTATAAATTCCAATCTCAAGCTTCAATGTTGGATCAAGCATATAACTCTACAGCATAGTGGGGTATGTCCTTATTAGAGTTCATTGCATTTGCTTTTGTTTAATTGACATGTTTGTATACAAAAATTATATAAATCGTGACAAATTGCATTATGGTAATGGAAACAATTAAAAAAGTTACAAAATTTAAATTCACTAGAGTATTCACTAAGAATTTCTCCTAATAAGACTTTAAAATTCTAAAAATTAAAATAATGCAATGTTTTTGTTTTTTAAATAATTTTGAATTCCATTGCATGTTCAATAGTGAGATTAACCTAATATTTGAAAAGGTTATTTTACCAAAATAAAAGCAATGGACTCAATTGTACAAAATACACTTTAGTGGTTGACTATTGTAAATTCTAATCCTAAGCTTTAATGTTGGGTCAAGCATATAACTCTACAATGTAATAGGCTAACTTCTTATTAGATTATTAGAGTCCATTGCATTTACTTTTATTTAATTAGCATGTTTGTATAGTAAAATTATATAAATCATGCTAAATTGCATTCTGGTAATGGAGACAATTAAAAAAAATTACAAATTTTAAATTCACTTGATTATTAAGGAAGAATTTCTCCCTGTAACATATTAAAATTCTAAAAATTAAAATAATTCAATGTTTTTATTTTTTTAAAAAATTATTAATACCATTGCATTTTGAATAGTAAGAAAAATGTAATATTTGAATATGTTAATTGAACACAAATAAAAGTAATGGACTCAATTGTACAAAATACACTGTAGGGGATGACTATTATAAATTCCAATCTCATGTTTCAATGTTTGGTCAAGCATATAGCTCTACAGCATAGTGGGCTAACTTCTTATTAGAGTCCATGACATTCACTTTTCTTCAATTAACAAGTTTGTACACGAAAATTATATAAATCATGTCAAATTGCATTGTAATAATGGAGACAATTAAAAAAAATTATAGAATTTATATTCACTTAAGTATTAACGTGAAATCTCTCTCAGTAAAACTTTAAAACTCTAAAAATTAAAATAATGCAATGTTTTTATTTTTTAAGTAATTTTTAAGTCCATTGCATTTTCAATAGTGAGATAAATATAATATTTGAATATGTTAATTTGCCAAAATAAAAGTATAAAATACACCTTAATGGATGACTATTGTAAATTCTAATCTGAAACTTCAATCTTAGGTTAAGCATATAGCTCTAAAGTGTAGTGGACTAACTTCTTATTAGAGTCCATTGCATTCGCTTTTATTTAATTAACATGTTTGCACACAAAAATTATATAAATCATGTCAAATTGCATGGCGATAATTCAGACAATTAAAAAAATTACAAAATTTATATTCACTTTATTATTAACGTAAAATTTGTCCCTGTAAGATTTTAAAATTCTAAAAATTAAAATAATGCTTTTTTTTTTGTAAATAATTTTTAATTCCATTGCATTTTCAATGGTGAGATAAACCTAATATTTGAATATATTAATTTGCCAAAATAAAAGCAATGGACTCAATACTATAAAATACACTTTAATGGATGACTATTATAAATTCCAATACCAAGTTTTAATGTTTGGTCAAGCATATAGCTCCAGAGCGTAGTGGATGAACTTCTTATTAGAGTCCATTGTATTCGTTGTTATTTAATTAACATGTTTGCATACTAAAATTATATAAATCATGTCAAATTGCATTGTAGTAATTGAGACAACTAAAAAAATTGCCAAATTTAAATTCACTTGAGTATTAAGGAAGAATTTCTCCCTCTAAGATATTAAAATTTTAAAAATTAAAATAATTCAATGTTTTTATTTTTTAAAAAATTATTAATACCATTGCATTTTGAATGGTAAGAAAAATGTAATATTTGAATATGTTAATTGAACACAAATAAAAGTAATGGACTCAATTGTATAAAATACACTTCAGTGGAAGACTATTATAAATTTCAATCTCATGTTTCAATGTTTGGTCAAACATATAGCTCTAGAGCGTAGTGGGCTAACATTTTATTAGAATCCATGGCATTCGGTTTTCTTTAATTAACAAGTTTGTACACAAAAATTATATAAATCATGTCAAATTACATTGTGATAGTGTAGACAATTAAAAAAATTACAGAATTTATATTCACTTGAGTATTAACGTAAAATTTCTCCCAGTAAGACTTTAAAACTCTAAAAATTAAAATAATGCAATGTTTTTATTTTTTAAGTAATTTTTAAGTCCATTGCAATTTCAATGGTGAGATAAACCTAATATTTGAATATGTTCATTTGCCAAAATAAAAGCAATGGTCTCAATAGTATAAAATACACCTTAGTGGATGACTATTGTAAATTCCAATTCCAAGCTTTAATGTTGGATCAAGCATATAACTCTAAAGCATAGTGGACTAACTTCTTATTAGAGTCTATTGCATTCACTTTTATTTAATTAATTTGTACACAAAAATTTTATAAATTATGTCAAATTGCATTGCGATAATAGAGACAATTAAAAAAATTATAGAATTTATATTCATTTGACTATTAACGTAAAATTTCTCCATGTAAGATTTCAAAATTCTAAAAATTAAAATAATGCAATGTTTTTTTTTAAAATAATTTTTAATTCCATTGCATTTTCAATGGTGAGATAAACCTAATATTTGAATATATTAATTTGCCAAAATAGAAACAATGGACTCAATTTTATAAAATACACCTTAGCGGATGACTATTATAAATTCCAATCCTAGGTTTCAATGTTGGATCAAGCGTATAGTTTTAAAGCGTAGTGGGCTAATTTCTTATTAGAGTTCATTGCATTTGCTTTTATTTAATTAACATGTTTGTATACTAAAATTATATAAATCATATCAACTTGCATTGTGGAAATGGAGACAATTAAAAAAATTAAAAAATTTAAATTCACTTGAGTATTAACGAAAAATTACTACTTGTAAGACGTCAAAATTCTAAAAATTAAAATAATGAATTGTTTTTATATTTTTAATAATTTTTATTACCATTTCATTTTTAATGGAGAAAAAATATAATTTTTGAATATGTTAATTGAACAAAAATAAAAGTAAGAGACTCAATTGTACAAAATACAGTTTAGCGGATGACTATTATAAATTCCAATCTCAAGTTTCAATGTTGGATCAAGCATATAGCTCTAGAGTGTAGTGGGCTAATTTTTTATTAGAGTCCATTGCATTTACTTTTATTTAATTAACATGTTTGTACACTAAAATTATATTAATCATGTCAAATTACATTACAGTAATGGAGATAATTAAAATAATTACTAAATTGAAATTCACTTGAGTATTAATGAAGAATTACTATCTGTAAGACATTAAAATTCTAAAAATTAAAATAATGCAATGTTTTTATTTTTTAAATAATTTTTAAGACCATTGCATTTTGAATGTTGACATAAATATAATATTTGAATATGTTAGTTGAACACAAATAAAAGTAATGGACTTCAATGTACAAAATACACTTTAGTGGATGACTATTATAAATTCCAATCCCAAGTTTCAATCTTAGGTTAAGCATATAGCTCTAGAGCATAATAGACTAACTTCTTATTAGAGTCCATTGCATTTGCTTTTATTTAATTAAAGTGTTTGCATGCTAAAATTATATAAATCATGCAAATTGTATTGTAATAATGGAAACAATTAAAAATTACAAATCTTAAATTCACTTGAGTATTAATGAAGAATTTCTCCTTAAAACTTTACAATTCTAAAAAGTAAAATAATGTAATGTTTTTATTTTTAAATAAATTTTAAAACCATTGAATTTTGAATGACGAAGAAAACGTAATATTTAAATAAGTTAATTGAACACAAATAAATGTAACGGACTCAATTGTACAAAATACACTTTAGTGGATAACTATTATAAATTCCAATCCCAAAATTCAATATGGCGAAGAAAACGTAATATTTAAATATGTTAATTGAATACAAATAAATGTAATGGACTCAATTGTACAAAATACACTTTAGTGGATAACTATTATAAATTCCAATCTCAAACTTCAATATTGGGTCAAGCATATAACTTTAGGGTGTAATGGACTAACTTCTAATTGAAGTCCAATGCATTCGCTTTTATTTAATTAACATATTTGCGAATTAAAATTATATAAATCATGTCAAATTGCATTGTGGTTATGGACACAATTAAAAAAATTACAAAATTTAAATTCACTTAAGTATTAACAAAGAATTTCTCCTTGTAATGGACTCAATAAAACAAAATACACATATTCAAATACACACACTTTACCACAATGCAATTTGACCTGATTTATATAATTTTAATATACAAACATGTTTATTAAACAAAAGCAAATGCAATGGACTCTAATAAGAAGTTAGCCCACTACGCTCTAAAGCTATATGCTTAACCCAATAATAAAGCTTGGGATTGGAATTGATAATAGTCATCCACTAAATTGTATTTTGTACAATTGAGTCCATTACTTTTTTTTGTGTTTTATTAACAAATTCAGCTATTATGTTTTTCACACCATTCAAAATTGAATGGTATTAAAAATTTCTTAAAATATAAAACATTGCATTATTTTAATTGTTATAATTTTAAAGTCTTACGAGGAGAAATTCATCGTTAATACTCAAGTAAATTTAAATTTTGTAATTTTTTTAATTGTCTCCATAACCATAATGCAATTTGACCTAATTTATATAATTTTAATATACAAACATGTTAATTAAACAAAAGTAAATGCAATGGACTCTAATAAGAAGTTAGCCCACTACACTCTAAAGCTATATGTTTGACCCAATATTGAAACTTGATATTGGAATTTATAATAGTCATACACTAAAGTGTATTTTGTACAATATAGTCCATTACTTTTATTTGTGTTCAATTAACATATTCAAATATTACGTTTAGTTCACCATTCAAAATGCAATGACTTGAAAAATTATTTAAAAAATAAAAACATTGCATTATTTTAATTTTTCAAATTTTAAAGTGTAAAGGAAAAATTCTTTGTTAATACTCAAGTGAATTTAAATTTTGTAATTTTTTTTAATTGTCTCCATTACCATAATGCAATTTGACATGATTTATATAATTTTAGTAGACAAGCATGTTAATTAAATAAAAGCAAATACAATAGACTCTAATAAGAAGTTAGCCCACTACGCTCTAGAGATTTATGTTTAACCCAATATTAAAGCTTGGGATTGGAATTTATAATAGTCAACCACTAAAGTGTAGTTTGTACAATATAGTCCATTACTTATGTTCGATTAACATATTCAAATATTACGTTTATTTCACCATTCAAAAAGCAATGGCTTTAAAAATTATTTAAAAAATAAAAATATTGCATTATTTTAATTTTTCAAATTTTAAAGTTTGAGGGAAAAATTCTTCATTAATACTCAAGAGAATTTAAATTTTGTAATTTTTTTAATTGTCTCCATAACCACAATGCAATTTGACATGATTTATATAATTTTAGGATGCAAACATGTTAATTAAATAAAAGTAAATGCAATGGACTCTAATAAGAAGTTAACCCACTACGCTCCAAAGCTATATATTTGACCCAATATTGAAGTTTGGAATTGGAATTTATAATAGTTAACCACTAAAGTGTAGTTTGTACAATATAGTCCATTACTTTTATTTGTGTTTGATTAACATATTCAAATATTATGTTTATTTTACCATTCAAAATGCAATGACTTTAAAAGTTATTTAAAAAATAAAAACATTGCATTATTTTAATTTTTAGAATTTTCAAGTCAGGGAAAAATTCTTCGTTAATACTCAAGAGAATTTAAATTTTGTAATTTTTTTAATTGTCTCCATAACGACAATGCAATTTGACATGATTTATACAATTTTAGCCTACAAGTATGTTAATTAAATAAAAACAAATGCAATGGACTCTAATGAGAAATTAGCCCACTACGCTCTAGAACTATATGCTTAACCCAACAGTGAAGCGTGGGATTGGGATTTATAATAGTCATCCACTAAATTGTATTTTGTACAATTGAGTCCATTACTTTTTTTTTGTATTTTATTAACAAATTCAAATATTACGTTTCTCACACCATTCAAAATCGAATGGTATTAAAAATTTCTTAAAATATAAAAACGTTGAATTATTTTAATTTTTTGAATTTTAAAGTCTTATAGGGAGAAATTCATCGTTAATACTCCAATAAATTTAAATTTTGTAATTCTTTTAATTGTCTCCATAACCACAATGCAATTTGACATGATTTATATAATTTTAATATACAAACATGTTAATTAAACAAAAGCAAATGCAATGGACTCTAATAAGAAATTAGCCCACTACGCTCTAGAGCTATATGCTTAACCCAATAATGAAGCTTGAGATTGGAATTGATAATAGTTATCTACTAAATTGTATTTTGTACAATTGAGTCCATTACTTTTTTTGTGTTTTACTAACAAATTCTACTATTACGTTTTTCACACCATTCAAAATTGAATGGTATTAAAATTTTCTTAAAATATATAACCATTGCGTTATTTTAATTCTTATAATTTTAAAGTCTTACGGGGAGAAATTCATCGTTAATACTCAAGTAAATTTAAATTTTGTAATTTTTTTAATTGTGTCCATAACCATAATGCAATTAGCCATGATTTATATAATTTTAGTACACAAACTAGTTAATTAAGCAAAAGCAAATGCAATGGACTCTAACAAAAAGTTAGTCCACTAACCCCTAAAGCTATATGCTAGACCCGATATTAAAATTTGGGATTAGAATTCATAATAGTCATCCACTAAATTGTATTTTCTACAATTAAGTCCTTTACATTTTTTTGTGTTTTATTATCAAATTTAAATATTACGTTGGTCAAACCATTCGAAATCGAATGGCTTTAAAATTTCTGAAAATATAAAAACATTGAATTATATTAATTTTTAGAATTTTCATGTCTTAGAGGGAGAAATTCTTTGCTAATACTCGACTAAATTTAAATTTTGTAATTTTTTCAATTGTCTCCATAATCATAGTGCAATTAGCCAAGATTTATATAATTTTAGTACACAAACTAGTTAATTAAGTAAAAGCAAATGCAATGGACTCTAATAAGAAGTTAGTCCACTAACCCCTAAAGCTATATGCTTGACCCAATATTAAAATTTGGGATTGGAATTTATAATAGTCATCCACTAAATTGTATTTTCTACAATTAAGTCCTTTACATTTTTTTGTGAGTTATTATCAAATTTAAATATTACGTTGGTCAAACCATTCGAAATCGAATGGTTTTAAAAATTTCTTAAAATATAAAAACATTGAATGATATTAATTTTTAGAATTTTCAAGTCTTACAGGGAGAAATTCTTTGCTAATACTCGATTGAATTTAAATTTTGTAATTTTTTTAATTATCTCCATAACGACAGTGCAATTAGCCATAATTTATATAATTTTAGTACACAAACTAGTTAATTAAGCAAAAGTAAATGCAATGGACTCTAATAAGAAGTTACTCCACTAACCCCTAAAGCTATATGCTTGACCCAATATTAAAATTTGGGCTTGAAATTTATAATAGTCATCCACTAAATTGTATTTTCTACAATTAAGTCCTTTACATTTTTTTGTGTTTTATTATCAAATTCAAATATTATGTTGGTCAAACCATTCGAGATCAAATGGTTTTAAAATTTCTTAAAATATAAAAACATTGAATGATATTAATTTTTAGAATTTTCAAGTCTTATAGGAAGAAATTCTTTGCTAATACTCGATTCAATTTAAATTTTGTAATTTTTTTAATTGTCTCTGTAACCATAGTACAATTAGCCATGATTTATATAATTTCAGTACACAAACTAGTTAATTAAGCAAAAGCAAATGCAAACCCCTAAAGCTATATACTTGACCCAATATTAAAATTTGGGATTGGAATTTATAATAATCATCCACTAAATTGTATTTTCTACAATTAAGTCCTTTACATTTTTTTGTGTTTTATTATCAAATTTAAATATTATGTTGGTCAAACCATTCGAAATTGAATGGTTTTAAAATTTTCTTAAAATATAAAAACATTGAATTATATTAATTTTTAGAATTTTCAAGTCTTATAAGGAGAAATTTTTTGCTAATACTCGATTGAATTTAAATTTTGTAATTTTTTTAATTGTCTCCATAACCACAGTGCAATTAGCCATGATTTGTATAATTTTAGTACACAAACTTGTTAATTAAGCAAAAGCAAATGCAAACCCCTAAAGCTATATACTTGACCCAATATTAAAACTTGGGATTGGAATTTATAATAGTCATTCACTAAATTGTATTTTCTACAATTAAGTCCTTTACAATTTTTTGTGTTTTATTATCAAATTCAAATATTATGTTGGTCAAACCATTCGAGATCAAATGGTTTTAAAAATTTCTTAAAATATAAAAACATTGAATGATATTAATTTTTAGAATTTTCAAGTCTTACAGGGAGAAATTCTTTACTAATACTCGATTGAATTTAAATTTTGTAATTTTTTTAATTGTCTTTATAACCACAGTGCAATTAGCCATGATTTATATAATTTTAGTACACAAACTAGTTAATTAAGCAAAAGCAAATGCAATGGACTCTAATAAGAAGTTAGTCCACTAACCCCTAAAGCTATATGCTTGATCCAATATTAAAATTTGGGATTGAATTTATAATAGTCATCCACTAAATTGTATTTTCTACAATTAAGTCCTTTACATTTTTTTGTGTTTTATTATCAAATTTAAATATTATGTTGGTCAAACCATTTGAGATCGAATGGTTTTATAAATTTCTTAAAATATAAAAACATTGAATGATATTAATTTTTAGAATTTTCAAGTCTTACAGGGAGAAATTCTTTGCTAATACTCGATTGAATTTAAATTTTGTAATTTTTTTAATTGTCTCTATAACCACAGTGCAATTAGCCATGATTTATATAATTTTAGTACACAAACTAGTTAATTAAGCAAAAGCAAATGCAATGGACTCTAATAAGAAGTTAGTCCACTAACCCCTAAAGCTATATGCTTGACCCAATATGAAAATTTGGGATTGGAATTTATAATAGTCATCCACTAAATTGTATTTTCTACAATTAAGTTCTTTACATTTTTTTGTGCTTTATTATAAAATTTAAATATTATGTTGGTCAAACCATTCGAAGTCGAATGGTTTCAAAAATTTCTTAAAATATAAAAACATTGAATGATATTAATTTTTAGAATTTTCAAGTCTTATAGGGAGAAATTTTTTGCTAATACTGGATTGAATTTAAATTTTGTAATTTTTTTAATTGTCTCCATAACCACAGTGCAATTAGACATGATTTATATAATTTTAGTACACAAACTTATTATTTAAGGAAAAGCAAATGCAATGGACTCTAATAAGAAGTTAGTCCACTAACCCCTAAAGCTATATGCTTGACCCAATATTAAAACTTGGGATTGGAATTTATAATAGTCATCCACTAAATTGTATTTTGTACAATTGAGTCCATTACTTTTATCTGTGTTCAATTAACATATTCAAATATGATGTTGATTTCACCATTCAAAATGCAATGGCTTTAAAAATTATTTAAAAAATAAAAACATTACATTATTTAAATTTTTAAAATTTTAAAGTTTTAGGGAGAAATCCTTTGTTAATACTCAAGGGAATTTAAATTTAATAATTTTTTAATTGTCTCCATAATCATAATGGAATTTGACATGATTTATATAATTTTAGTATACAAACATGTTAATTAAACAAAAGCAAATGCAATAGACACTATTAAGAAGTTTGTCCACCAACCCCAAAAGCTATATGCTTGACCCAATATTAAAGCTTGGGATTGGAACTTGTAATAGTCATCCACTCAAGTGTATTTTGTACAATTGAGTGCATTAGTTTTACTTGTTTTCAATTAGCATATTCAAATATTATGTTGATTTCACCATTCAAAATGCAATAGCTTTAAAAATATTTTAAAAATAAAAACATTGCATTATTTTAATTTTTAGAATTTTAAAATCTTACAAGGAGAAATTCTTCGTTAATACTCAAGTCAATTTAAATTTGGCAATTTTTTTAATTGTCTCCATTACCACAATGCAATTTGACATGATTTATATAATCTTAGTATGTAAACATGTTAATTAAATAAAAGCAAATGCAATGGACTTTCATAAGAAGTAGGTCCACTAAGATTTAAAGTTATATGCTTGATCCAACATTAAAGCTTGGGATTGGAATTCATAATAGTCATCCACTAAAGTGTATTTTGTACATTTAAGTACATTACTTTTATTTGTGTTCAATTAACATATTCAAATATTATGTTGTTTTCACCATTCAAAATGGAATGGCTTTAAAAATTATTTAAAAAATAAAAAAAAATTGCATTATTTTAATTTTTAGAATTTTAAAGTCTTACAGGGAGAAATTCTTCGTTAATACTCAAGTGAATTTAAATTTGATAATTTTTTTAATTGTCTCCATTACCACAAGGCAATTTGACATGATTTGTATAATTTTAGTATACAAACAGGTTAATTATACAAAAGCAAATGCAATGGATTCTAATAAGAAATTAGTCCACTAAGCTCTAAAGTTATATGCTTGACCCAACATTGAGGCTTGAGATTGGAATTCATAATAGTCATCCACTAAAGTGTATTTTGCACAATTGAGTCTATTACTTTTATTTGTTTTCAATTAACATATTCAAATATTATGTTTATTTCACCATTCAAAATGCAACGGCTTTAAAAATCCTTTAAAAAATAAAAACATTTCATTTTTTTAATTTTTAGAATTTTAAAGTTTTAGGGAGAAATTCTTCGCTAATAGTCAAGGGAATTGAAATTTAGTAATTTTTCTAATCTCCATAACAACAATGCAATTTGACATGATTTATATAATTTTAGTATACAAACATGTTAATTAAACAAAAGCAAATGCAATAGACTCTAATAAGAAGTTAGTCCACTAAGCTCTAAAACTATATGCTTGACCTAAGATTGAAGCTTGGGTTTGGAATTCATAATTGTCATATACTAAAGTGTATTTTGTACAATTGAGTCCATTACTTTTATTTGTATTCAATTAACATATTCTAATATTACATTTATTTCACCATTCAAAATGCAATGGCTTTAAAAATTATTTAGAAAATAAAAACATTGCATTATTTTAATTTTTCAAATTTTAAAGTCTTACAAGGAGAAATTCTTAGTTAATACTTAAGTGAATTTAAATTTGGTAATTTTTTTAATTGTCTCCATTACCACAATGCAATTTGACATGATTTATACAATTTTAGTATACAAACATGTTAATTAAACAAAAGCAAATGCAATGGACTCTAATAAGAATTTTGTCCACCAAACCCAAAAGCTATATGCTTGACCCAATATTAAAGCTTGGGATTGGAACTTGTAATAGTCATCCACTAAAGTGCATTTTGTACAATTAAGTGTATTACTTTTATTTGTGTTCAATTAGCATATTCAAATATTATGTTGATTTCACCATTCAAAATGCAATGGCTTTAAAAATTATTTAAAAAATAAAAACATTGCATCATTTTAATTTTTAGAATTTTAAAGCCTTACAAGGAGAAATTCTTCATTAATACTCAAGTGAATTTAAATTTAGCAATTTTTTTAATTGTCTCCATTACCACAATACAATTTGACATGATTTATATAATTTTAGTGTACAAACATGTTAATTAAACAAAAGCAAATGCAATGGACTCTAATAAGAAGTTTGTCCACCAACCCCAAAAGCTATATGCTTGACCCAATATTAAAGCTTGGGATTGGAACTTGTAATAGTCATCCACTAAAGTGCATTTTGTACAATTGAGTGCATTACTTTTATTTGTGTTAAATCAGCATATTCAAATATTATGTTGATTTCACCATTCAAAATGTAATGGCTTTAAAAATTCTTTAAAAAATAAAAACATTGCATCATTTATTTTTTAGAATTTTAAAGTCTTACAGGGAGAAATTCTTCGTTAATACTCAAGTGAATTTAAATTTGGCAATTTTTTTAATTGTCTCCATTGCCACAATGCAATTTGACATGATTTATATAATCTTAGTATACAAACATGTTAATTAAATAAAAACGAATACAATGGGCTCTAATAAGAAGTTGGCCCATTACATTCTAGAGCTATATGCTTGACCCAACATTAAAACTTGTGATTTGAATTTATAATAGTCAGCCCCTAAAGTGTATTTTGTACAATTAAGTCCATTACTTTTATTTGTGTTCAATTAACATATTCAAATATTACGTTTATTTCACCATTCAAAATGCAATGGCTTTAAAAATTCTTTAAAAAATAAAAACATTGCATTATTTTAATTTTTAGAATTTTAAAGTTTTACAGGGAGAAATTTTTCATTAATTCTCAAGTGAATTTAAATTTAGTAATTTTTTTAATCTCCATAACAACAATGCAATTTGACATGATTTATATAATTTTAGTATACAAGCATGTTAATTAAACAAAAGCAAATGCCATGGACTCTAATAAGAAATTAGTCCACTAAGCTCTAAAGTTATATGCTTGACCCAACATTAAAACTTGGGATTGGAATTTATAATAGTCATCCACTAAACTATATTTTGTACAATTGAGTCCATTACTTTTATTTGTGTTCAATTATTATATTCTAATATTACGTTTATTTCATCATTCGTTATGCAATGGTTTTAAAAAAATTTTAACAAATAAAAACATTGCATTATTTTAATTTTAGAATTTTAAAGTCTTAGGGAGAAATTTTTCATTAATGCTTAAGTGAATTTAAATTTTGTACTTTTTTTATTTGTTTCCATTACCACAATGCAATTTGCATGAGTTATATAATTTTAGTATGCAAGCATGTTAATTAAATAAAAGCGAGTGCAATAAACTCTAATAAGAAGTTAGTTTACTATGCTCTAGAGCTATATGGTTCACCTAACATTGATGCTTGGGATTGGAATTTATAATAGTCATCCACTAAAGTGTATTTTATAGAATTAAGTCATTTGCTTTTATTTTGGTAAATTAACATATTCAAATATTAGGTTTGTCTCACCATTGAAAATGCAACGAAATTAAAAAGTATTTAAAAAATAAAACATTGCAATATGTTAATTTTGGAATTTCAAAGTCTTATCGGAGAAATTTTTCGTTAATACTAAAGTGAATTTAAATTTTGTAATTTTTTTAATTGTCTTCATTACGACAATACAATTTGACATGATTTATATAATTTTAATATACAAACATGTCAATTAAATAAAAATGAATGCAATGAACTTAATAAGAAGTTAGCCCACTACGCTCTAGAGCTATATGCTTCACCTAACATTGAAGTTTAGGATTGTATTTATAATACTCATCCACTAAAGTGTATTTCATTCAATTGAGTCTATTACTTTTATTTGTGTTTAATTAANTGTACAATTGAGTCCATTACTTTTATTTGTGTTCAATTATTATATTCAAATATTACGTTTATTTCATCATTCATTATGCAATGGTTTTAAAAAAATTTAACAAATAAAAATATTGCATTATTTTAATTTTTAGAATTTAAAGTCTTAGGGAGAAATTTCATTAATGCTTAAGTGAATTTAAATTTTGTACTTTTTTTTATTTGTTTCCATTACCACAATGCAATTTGCATGAGTTATATAATTTTAGTATGCAAGCATGTTAATTAAATAAAAACGAGTGCAATAAACTCTAATAAGAAGTAGTTTACTATGCTCTAGAGCTATATGGTTACACCTAACATTGATGCTTGGGATTGGAATTTATAATAGTCATCCACTAAAGTGTATTTTATAGAATTAAGTCCATTGCTTTTATTTTGTAAATTAACATATTCAAATATTAGGTTTGTCTCACCATTGAAAATGCAAGGAAATTAAAAATTATTAAAAAATAAAAACATTGCATTATGTTAATTTTTGGAATTTCAAAGTCTTATCGGAGAAATTCTTCGTTAATACTAAGTGAATTTAAATTTTGTAATTTTTTTAATTGTCTTCATTACGACAATACAATTTGACATGATTTATATAATTTTAATATACAAACATGTCAATTAAATAAAAATGAAATGCAATAAACTTTAATAAGAAGTTAGCGCACTACGCTCTAAGAACTATATGCTTCACCCAACATTGAAGTTTAGAATGTATTTATAATACTCATCCACTAAAGTGTATTTCATTCAATTGAGTCTATTACTTTTATTTGTGTTCAATTAACATATTCAACTATTACGTTTATTTCATATTCAAAATGCAATGATTTTAAAATTATTTAAAAAATAAAAAATGGCATTATTGTTATTTTTAGAATTTTAAAGTCTTAGGGAGAAATTTTTGTTAATGCCAAGTGAATTTAAATTTTGTAATTTTTTTAATTGTCTCTATAACCACAATGCAATTACTTCATATTGGATGTATATATATTGTATTAGCAACATGTTAATTAAGTAAAAGTAAATGACAATGGATTCTAATAAAAAGGTAAGTCTCCTCTTGTTCTATAGCCTATATAACTTGACTCTAACATTAAGCTTGAGATAGAATATAATAGTCATCCACTAAAATGTATTGTAGAATTGAGTCCATTACTTTTATTGTGTTCAATTGACATATTCAAATATTACGTTTTTCATCATTCAAAATGAAATGGCATTAAAAAATTTTTAAAAAATAAAAATATTGCATTATTTTAATTTATAGAAGGAGGAAATTTTACATTAATAATCAAGTGAAAGTAAATTCTGTAATTTTTTTAATTGTGTCCATTACCACAATGCAATTTCACATGATTTATATAATTTTAGCATACAAAACATGTTAATTAAATACAAGCAAATGTAATGACTTTAATAAGAAGTTATCCTACTATGCGTTAGAGTTATATGCTTGACACAACATGAAACATGGGATTGGAATTTTAATAGTCATCCACTAACGTGTCTTTTGCATAATTGAGTCGCTTACTTTATTTGTATTCAATTAACATGTTTAAATATTACATTTATCTCACCATTTCAAAATGCAATGGTATTAAGAATTTTTTAAAAACTAAAAAACATTGCATTATTTTAATTTTTTAAAATTTAATATCTTACAAGGAGAATTTCTTCATTAATACTCAGGTAAATTTAAATTTGGTAATTTTTTTAATTGTCTCCATTACCACAATGCAATTTGACATAATTTATATAATTTTATTATGCAAACATGTTCATTAGATTAAAAGCGAATGCAATGAACTCTAATAAGAAGTTAGTCCATTACACTCTAGAGTTATATGCTTGACCTAACATTAAAGCTTGACATTGGAATTTATAATAGTCATCCGTTAAGCTGTATTTTGTACAATTGAGTCCTTTACTTTTATTTTTGTTCAATTAAAATATTCAAAAATTATGTTGATCTCACATTGAAAATGCAATGGTAATAAAAATTATTAAAATATAAAACATTACATTATTTAATTATTAGAATTTTGAACTTTTACATGAAGATATTCTTGGTTAATACTCAAGTGAATTTAAATTTGTTAATTATTTTAATTATCTACATTACCACAGTGCAATTTGGACATGATTAATATAATTTTAGTGTACAAACATGTTAATTAAACAAAAGCAAATGCAATGGACTCTCATAACAAGTTAGTTCACTACGCACTAGACCTATATGCTTAACCCAACATTGAAATTTGGGATTGGAATTTATAACAGTCATCCACTAAAGTTTATTTTATATAATTGAGTCCATTGGTTTTATTTTGGCAAATTAACATATTCAAATATTAGGTTTATCTCACCACTAAAAATGCAATGGTATTAAAATCTTTTTAAAAAATAAAAAATTGCATTATTTAAATTTTTAGAATTTTAAAATTTTACGGGAAGAAATTTTTCATTAATACTCAAGTGAATTTAAATTTTGTAATTTTTTTAAGTGTCTCCATTACCATAATGCAATTTGACATGATTTATATAATTTAGTATATAAACATGTCAATTAAATAAAATGAATGCAATGGACTCTAATAAGAAGTTAGTCCACTACGCTCTAGAGCTACATGCTTGACCCAATATTGAAACTTGGGATTGGAATTTATAATAGTTATTCACTAAAGTGTGTTTTGTACAATTGAGTCTATTATTTGTGTTCAATTTACATATTCAAATATTATATTTATCTCACCATTCAAAATGCAATGGCATAAAGAATTTTTAAAAAAAAATAAAAACATTGCATTATTTTAATTTTTAGGATTTTAATATCTTACAGGGAGAAATTCTTCATTAATATTCAAGTGAATTTAAATTTGATAATTTTTTAATTGTCTCTATTACCATAATGCAATTTGACATGATTTATATAATGCTAGTATGCAACATGTTAATTAGATAAAAGTGAAGGCAATGGACTATAATAAGAAGTTAGTCTATTATGCTCTAGAGCTATATGCTTAACCTAACATTGAAACTTGAGATTAGAATTTATAATATTTATCCACTAAAATGTGTTTTATACAATTGAGTCTGTTGCTTTCATTTTGGTAAATTAACATATTCAAATATTAGGTTTCTCTCACCATTGAAAAGAAATGGAATTAAAAATTATATAAAAAATAAAAGCATTGCATTATTTTAATTTTTAGAATTTTAAAATCTTATAGGGAGAAATTCTTCGCTAAAACTCAAGTGAATGTAAATTTTGTAATTTTATTAATTTTCTCCATTTCCATAATGCAATTTGACATGATTTATAAAATTTTAGTATACAAACATGTTAATTAAACAAAAGCGAATGCAATGGAACCTAGAGTTATATGCTTGACTCAACATTGAAGATTAGGATTGAAATTTATAATAGTCAGGTACTAAAGATTATTTTATACAATTGAGTCCATTGGTTTTATTTTGGCAAATTAACATATACAAATATTAGGTTTATCTCACCACTGAAATGAAATGGAATTAAAAATTATTTAAAAATAAAAATATTGCATTATTTTAATTTTTACAATTTTAAAGTATTATTGGGAGAAATTCTTCATTAATACTCAAGTGAATTTAAATTTGGTAATTTTTTAATTGTCCCCATTTTCACATTGCAATTTGACATGATTTATATAATTTTAGTATAAAAACATGTCAATTAAATAAAATTGAATGCAATGGGCTCTAATAAGAAGTTAGTCCACTATGCTTTAAAGTTATATGCTTGACCCAACCTTGACGCTTGGAATTGGAATTTATAATAATCATCCGCCAAGGTGTATTTTATACTATTGAGTCCATCGCTTTTATTTTGGAAAATTAACATATTTAAAGATTAGGTTTATCTTACCATTGAGAATGCAATGGAATTAAAAATTATTTAAAAAATAGAAACATTGCATTATTTAATTTTTATAATTTTAAAGTCTTATAAGGACAAATTTTACATTTATACTCAAGTGAATGTAAATTCTGTAATTTTTTAATTCTCTCCTTTACCATAATGCAATTTGACATGATTTATATCATTTTAGTATACAAGCATGTTAATTAAATATAATGGACTCTAATAAGAAGATAGTCCACTACACTCTAGAGCTCTATGCTTGACCCAACATTGAAATATGAGATTGCAATTTATAATAGTCATCCACTAAAGTGTATTTTGTACAATTGAGTCCATTACTTTTATTTGTTTTTAATTAGCATATTCAAATATTACGTTTATCTCACCATTGAAATGCCATGCTATTAAGAATTTTTTAAAAAACTAAAAACTTTGTATTATTTTAATTTTTAGAATTTTAAAGTCTTATAAGGAAAAATTATTCACTAATAATCAAGTGAATTTAAATTTTGTAATTTTTTTAATTGTGTCCATAACCACAATGCAATTTGACATGATTTATATAATTTTTGTATCCAAACATGTTAATTAAATAAAAGCAAATGCAATGAACTCTAATAAGAAATTAGCCCACCATGCTCTAAAGTTATATGTTTGACCCAATATTGAAACATGAGATCAGAATTTATAATAGTCATCCACTAAAGTGTATTTTGCACAATCTAGTCCATTGCATTTATTTATGGTCAATTAAAATATTTACATATTACGTTTATCTCACCATTCAAAATGCAATGGTATTAAGACTTCTTTAAAAAATAAAAACATTGTATTATTTTAATTTTTAGAATTTTAAAGTATTAGAGGGGGAAATTCTTCGTTAATACTGAAGTGAATTTAAATTTGGTAATTTTTTTTAATTATCTCCATTACCACAATGCAATGGAATTAAAAATTATTTAAAAATAAAAACATTGCGTTATTTTAATTTTTAGAATTTTAAAGTCTTACAGGGAGAAATTTTACATTCATACTCAAGTGAATATAAATTCTATAATTTTTTTAATTGTCTCCATTGTCGTAATGCAATTTAACATGATTTCTATAATTTTCATATGCAAACATGTTAATTAGATAAAAGCGAATGTGATAGATCCTAATAAAAAGTTAGCCCACTATTCTCTAGAGCTGTATAATTGATTAAACATTGAAACACGAGATTGGAATTTATAATAATCATCCACTAAAGTGTATTTTATATAACTAAGTCTATTGCTTTTATTTTGGTAATTTAACATATTCAAATATTATGTTTATCTCACCATTGAAAATGCAATGGTATTAAAAATTATTTAAAAAATAAAAGCACTGCATTATTTTAAATTTTAAAATTCAATTGTTTTACCAGGAGAAATTCTTCATTAACAGTCAAGTGAAATTTTTTTAATTGTCTCCATTACCACAGTGCAAGTTGACATGATTTATATAATTTTAGTATACAAACATGTTGATTAAATAAAAGTGAATGCAATGGAGTCTAATAAGAAATTAGTCCACTATGCTCTAGAGTTATATATTTGACCCAACATTGAAACATGAGATTGGAATTTATAATAGTCATCCATTAAAGTGTATTTCGTACAATCAAGTCCATTGCATGTATTTGTGGTCAATTAACATATTCACATATTACGTTTATCTCACCATTCAAAATGCAATAGTATTAAGACTTTTTAAAAAAAATAAAACATTGCATTATTTTCATTTTTAGAATTTTAAAGTTTTAGAGGGAGAAATTCTTCGTTAATACTGAAGTGAATTTAAATTTGGTAATTTTTTTAATTATCTCCATTACCATAATGTTATTTGACATGATTTATATAATTTTAATATACAAACATGTTAATTAAATAAAAGCAAATGCAATGGACACTAATAAAAGGTTAGCCCACTACATTTTAGAGCTTATGCTTGACCTAACATTGATACTTGGGATTGGAATTTGTAATAGTCATCTGCTAAAGTTTATTTTGTACAATTGAGTTCATTACTTTTATTTGTGTTCAATTAACATATTTAAATATTAGATTTATCTCACCATTAAAAATGCAGTGGAATTAAGAATTTTTTAAAAAATAAAAACCTTGCATTATTTTGATGTTTAGAATTTTAATATCTTACAGGGAAAAATTATTTGTTAATACTCAAGTGAATGTAAATTTGGTAATTTTTTTAATTGTCTCCATTACCACAATGCAATTTGACATGATTCATATAATTTTAATATACAAACAGTTAATTAAATAAAAGCGAACGCAATGGACTCAAATAAGAAGTTAACCCACTACGCTTTAGAGCTATATGCTTGACACAACTTTGAAGCTGGGCATTGGAATTTATAATAGTTATCCACTAAGGTGTATTTTATACTATTGAGACCATTGCTTTTAGTTTGGCAAATTAACAAATTCAAATATTAGATTTATCTCACCATTAAAAATGCAATAGAATTAAAAATTATTTAAAAAATAAAAACATTGCATTATTTTAATTTTTAGAATTTTAAAATCTTATAGGGAGAAATTTTATGCTAATACTCAAGTGAATATAAATTCTGTAATTTTTTTAATTGTCTCTATTATCACAATGCAATTTGACATGATTTTTATAATTTTCATATAAAAACATGTTAATTAAATAAAAGCGAATGCAATGGACCCTAATAAGAAGTTAGCCCACTACGCTATAGAGCTGTATGCTTGATCAAATATTAAAACACGAGTTTGGAATTTATAATAATCATCCACTAAAGTGTATTTTATACAACTGAGTCTATTGCTTTTATTTTGGTAGTTTAACATATTCAAATATTATGTTTATTTCACCATTGAAAATGCAATGGTATTAAAAATTATTTAAAAAAATAAAAACATTGCACTATTTTAATTTTTAGAATTCGAATGTTTTACCAGGAGAAATTCTTCATTTGCAATCAAGTTAATTGAAATTTTTCAATTTTTTTAATTGTTTCCATTACCACAATGCAAGTTGACATGATTTATATAATTTTAGTATGCAAACATGTTAATTAAATAAAAGCAAATGCAATGGGCTCTAATAAGAAGTTAGTCCACAACACTCTACAACTATATATTTGACCCAAAATTGAAATATGGGATTGGAATTTATAATAGTCATCCACTAAAGTGTATTTTGTACAATCGAGTCCATTGCATTTAATTGTGGTCAATTAATATATTCACATATTACGTTTATCTCATCATTCAAAATGCAATGTTATTAAGACTTTTTTAAAAAATAAAAACATTGCATTATTTTAATTTTTAGAATTTTAAAGTATTAGAGAGAGAAATTCCTCGTTAATACTCAAGTAAATTTAAATTTGGTAATTCTTTTAATTGTCTCCATTACCACAATGCAATTTGACATGATTTATATAATTATAGTATACAAACATGTTGATTAAATAAAAGCGAATGCAATTGACTCTACTAAGAAGTTAGCTCACTACGCTTTGGAGATATATGCTTGACACAACATTGAACCTCCGGATTGGAACTTATAATAGTCATCCGCTAAAGTTTATTTTGTACTATTGAGTCCGTTACTTTTATTTGTGTTCAATTAACATATTCAAATATTAGGTTTATCTCACCATTAAAAATGAAATGGTATTAAGAATTTTTTAAAAAATAAAAACATCGCATTATTTTAAAGTTTAGAATTTTAATATCTTATGAGAAAAAATTCTTCGTTAATATTCAAGTGAATGTAAATTTGGTAATTTTTTTAATTGTCTCCATTACCACAATGCAATTTGACATGATTTATATAATTTTAGTATACAAATATGTGAATTAAATAAAAGCGAATACAATTGACTCTAATAAGAAGTTAGCCCCACTACGCTTTGGAGCTATATGTTTGACACAACATTGAACCTCGAGATTGGAATTTATAATAGTCATCTGCTAAAGTTTATTTTGTACAATTGAGTCCATTACTTTTATTTGTGTTCAATTAACATATTCAAATATTACGTTTATCTCACCATTAAAAATGAAATGGTATTCAAAATTTTTTAATAAATTTGGTAATTTTTTTAATTGTCTCCATTACCACAATGCAAGTTGACATGATTTATATAATTTTAATATACAAACATGTTGATTAAATAAAAGCGAATGCAATGGAGTCTAATAAGAAGTTAGTCCACTACGCTCTAGAGCTATATATTTGACCTAACATTGAAACATGGGATTGGAATTTATAATAGTCTTCCACTATAGTGTATGTTGTACAATTGAGTCCATTGCATGTATTTGTGGTCAATTAACATATTCACATATTATGTTTATCTAACCATTCAAAATGAAATGGTATTAAGACTTTTTTAAAAAATAAAAACATTGCATTATTTTCTTTTTTAGAATTTTAAAGTCTTGGAGGGAGAAATTCTTCGTTAATACTCAACTAAATTTAAATTTGGTATTACCACAATGCAATTTGACATGATTTATATAATTGTAGTATACAAAGATGTTAATTAAATAAAAGTGAATGCAATGGACTCTAATAAAAAGTTAACCCACTATGCTCTAGAGCTTATGTTTGACCCAACATTGAAACTTGGGATTGGAATTTATAATAGCCATCCGTTAAAGTTTATTTTGCACAATTGAGTCTGTTACTTTTATTTGTGTTTAATTAATATATTTAAATATTAGGTTTATCTCACCATTAAAAATGCAGTGGGATTAAGAATTTTTTAAAAAATAAAAACCTTGCATTATTTTGATGTTTAGAATTTTAATATCTTACAGGGAAGAATTCTTTATTAACACTCAAGTGAATGTAAATTTGGTAATTTTTTTAATTGTCTCCATTACCACAATGCAATTTGACATGATTTATATCATTTTAATATAAAAATATATTAATTAAATAAAAGCGAGCGTAATGGACTCAAATAAAAAGTTAACCAACTACGCTTTAAAGCTATATGCTTGACACAACATTGAAACTCGAGATTGGAATTTATAATAGTTATCCACTACGATGTATTTTACACTATTGAGACCATTGCTTTAGTTTGGCAAATTAACAAATTCAAATATTTGATTTGTCACACCATTAAAAATGCAATGGAATTAAAAATTATTTAAAAAATAAAAACATTGCGTTATTTTAACTTTTAAAATTTTAAAGTTTTAGAGGGAGAAATTTTACATTAATACTCAAGTGAATCTAAATTCTGTAATTTTTTTAATTGTCTCTATTATCGTAATGCAATTTGACATGATTTTATAATTTTTGTATAAAAACATGTTAATTAAGTAAAAGCGAATGCAATTGACCCTAATAAGAAGTTAGTGCACTACGCTCTAGCGTTGTATGCTTGATCAAACGTTGAAACGCAAGATTAGAATTTATTATAATCATCCACTAATGTGTATTTTATACAATTGAGTCTATTGCTTTTGATTTGATAAATTAACATATTCAAATATTATGTTTATATCACCATTGAAAATGCAATGGTATTAAAAATTATTTAAAAAATAAAAGTATTGCATTATTTTAATTTTTAGAATTCAAATGTTTTACTGAGAGAAATTTTTCATTAATAGTCAAGTGAATTTAAATTTTGTAATTTTTTTAATTATCTCTATTACCACAATGCAAGTTGACATGATTTATATAATTTTAGTATACAAACATGTTAATTAAATAAAAGCGAATGCAATGGACTTTAATAAGAGGTTAGTCCACAACACTCTAAAGATATATATTTGACCTAACATTGAAACATGGGATCGGAATTTACAGTAGTCATTTACTAAGTGTATTTTGTACAATTGTGTCCATTGCATTTATTCGTGGTCAATTAACATATTCACATATTACGTTTATCTCACCATTCAAAATGCAATGTTATTAAGACTTTTTTATTAAGACTTTTTTAAAAAATAAATACATTGCATTATTTTAATTTTAGAATTTTAAAGTCTTAGAGGGAGAAATTCTTTTTAATACTCAAGTGAATTTAAATTTGGTAATTTTTTTAATTGTCTCCATTACCATAATTCAATTTGACATGAGTTATATAATTTTAGTATGCAAACATGTTAATTAAATAAAAGCGAAAGCAATGGACTCCAATAAGAAGTTAGTCCACTAAGCTATTGAGCTATATGATTGACCCAACATTGAAGCTTAGGATTGGAATTTATAATAGTGATACATTAAAGTGTATTTTATGCAATTGAGTCCCTTACTTTTATTTATGTTCAATTAACATATTCCAATATTATGTTTGTCTCACCATTCAAAATGCAATGGTATGAAAATTTTTTTAAAAAATAAAAACTCAAGTGAATTTTAAAGTCTTATAAAGAGAAATTTTATGTTAATACTCAAGTGAATGTAAATTCTGTAATTTTTTTTAATTGTCTCCATTACCACAATGTAATTTGACATGATTTATATAATTTTGGTATATAAATATGTTGATTAAATAAAAACGAATGCAATAGAATCTAATAAGAAGTTAGCCCACAACACTCTAAAGCTATATGCTTGACCCAACATTAAAACATGAGATTGGAATTTATAATAGTCATCCATGAAAGCGTATTTTGTACAATTGAGTCCATTACCTTTATTTGTGTTCAATTAACATATTCACATATTATGTTTATCTCACCATTCAAAATGCAATGGTATTAAGAATTTTTTAAAAAATTAAAACATTGCATTATTTACATTTTTAGAATTTTAATATCATGTGAATTTAAATTTGGTAATTTTTTAATTATCTCCATTACCACAATGTGATTTATATAATTTTAGTATGCAAACATATCAATTAAATAAAAGCAAAAGCAATAGACTTTAATAAAAAGTTAGCCCACTACACTCTAATGTTATATGCATGACCCCCATTGATGCTTGTGATTAGAATTTATAATAGTCATCCACTAAGGTGTATTTTATACTATTGAGTCCATTGCTTTTATTTTAGCAAATTAACATATTTAATTATTAGGTTTATCTAACCATTGAAAATGCAATGGAATTAAAAATTATTTAAAAAATTTTACGTTAATATTCAAGTGAATGTAAATTCTATAATTTTTATAATTGTCTCCATTATCACAATGTAATTTGACATGATTTATATAACTTTTGTATACAAATATGTGAATTAAATGAAAGCGAATGCAATGGACTCTTATAAGAAGTTAGCCTACTATGCTTTAGAGCTATATGCTTGACCTAAGATTGCAACATGAGATTGGAATTTATAATAGTCATCCACTAAAGTGTATTTTGTACAATTGAGTCCATTACTTTTATTTGTGCTCAATTAATATATTCAAATATTATGTTTATCTCACCATTCAAAATTCAATGGTATTAAGAATTTTTCAAAAATAAAAACTTTGCATTATTTTAATTTTCAGAATTTTAATATCTTGCAAGGAGAAATTCTTTGTTAATACTCAAGTGAATTTAATTTGGATTTTTTTTAATTGTATCCATTACCATAATGGAATTTGACATGATTTATATAATCTTAGTATGCAAATATGTTAATTAAATAAAAGCAAATGCACTGGACCTCTAATTAGAAGTGAGTTCACTACGCTCTAAAGCTATTTGCTTGACCTAACATTGAAGCTTGAGATTGCAATTTATAATAGTCATCCACTAAAGTGTATTTTATACAATTGAGTCCATTTGCTTTTATTTGGTGGATTAACATTTTCAAATTTTAGATTTCACTCACCATTGAAAAATGCAATGGAATGAAAATATTTAAAAAATAAAAACTTTGCATATTTTAATTTTTATAATTTTAAAGACTTACGGGGAGAATTCTTCATTAATACTATTGTGAATTTAAATTTTGTAATTTTTTTAACTGTCTCCATTACCACAATGCAATTTGACATGATTTATATATATTTTTACTATAAAAACGTGTTAATGAAATAAAAGCAAATGCAATAGACTTTAATAAGAAGTTAGTCCACTACGCTCTAGAGTTATATGCTTGACCTAACATTGAAACTGTAATTACAATTTATAGTAGTCATCCAATAAAATGTATTTTATACATTTAAGTCCATTGCTTTTATTTTGGTAAATTAACATATTCAAATATAAGGTTTCTCTCACCGTTGAAAATAAAATAGTATTAAAATTATTAAAAAAATAAAAGCATTGCATTATTTTAATTTTTATAATTTTAAAGTCTTACAAGGAGAAATTTTTCGTTAATACTCAAGTGAATTTAAATTTGTAAATTTTTTTAGTTGTCTCCATTACCACAATGCAATTTGACATGATTTATATAATTTAGTATACAAACATGTTAATTGAAACAAAAGCGAATGCAATGGACTCTAATAAGAAGTTAGTCCACTACTTTCTAGAGCTATATGCTTGACCCAAGATTGAAACTTGAGATTGCAATTTATAATAGTCATCTACTAAAGTGTATTTTATACAATTGAGTCCATTGCTTTTATTTTGGTGAATTAACATTTTCAAATTTTAGGTTTATCTCACCAGTGAAAATTCAATGAAATTAAAAATTATTTAAAAAATAAAAACACCGTATTATTTTAATTTTTAGAATTTTAATGTCTTACAAGGAGAAATTCTTCATTAATACTATTATGAATTAAAATTTTGTTATTTTTTTAACTTTCTGCATTACCACAATGCAATTTGACATGATTTATATAATTTCAGTATACAATATAATTTAAAATAAATAAAAGCAAATGAAATGGACTTTAATAAGAAGTTAGCCCACTACGCTCTAGAGCTATATGCTTGATCCAACATTAAAGCTTGAGATTGCAATTTATAATAGTCATCCCCTAAAGTGTATTTTATACATTGATCCATTGCTTTTATTTTGGTAAATTAACATATTCAAATATTAGGTTTATCTCACTGTTGAAAATGCAATGGTATTAAAAATTATTTAAAAAATAAAGCATTGCATTATTTTAATTTTTAAAATTTTAATATCTTAGTGGGAGAAATTTTTCGTTAATACTCACGTCAATTGAAATTTATAATTTTTTTAATTGTCTCTATTACCCAATGTAATTTGACATGATTTATATAATTTTCGTATACAAACATGGTAATTAAACAAAAGTGAATGCAATGGACTCTAATAAGAAGTTAACCCACTGTGCTTTAGAGCTATATGCTTGACTCAACATTGAAATTTGAGATTGCAATTTTATAGTTATCCACTAAAGTATATTTTGTACAATTAACATATTCAAATATTAAGTTTATCTCACTATTAAAATTCAATGGTATTACAATTATTTAAAAATTAAAACATTGCATTATTTAAATTTTTAGAATTTTAAAGTCGAATAAGGAGAAATTTTCGTTAATACCCAAGTGAATTTAAATTTTTTATTTTTTTCTTTGTCTCCATTACTACAATACAATTTGGCATGATTTATATAATTTTAGTATACAAACATGTTAATGAAATAAAGGGGAAATGAATGGACTCTAATAAAAGTTAGCCCATTACGCTCTAGAGCTATATGCTTGACCCAACATTTAAAACTTGAGGACTGCAATTATAATAGTCATACCACTAAAGTGTATTTTATACAATTAAGTCCATTGCTTTTATTTTTGATGGATTAACATATTCAAATATAAAGTTTATCTCACCATTGNGGAAAATTTTTCATTAATACCCAAGTGAATTTAAATTTTGTATTTTTTCTTTGTCTCCATTACTACAATACAATTTTGGCATGATTTATATAATTTTAGTATACAAACATGTTAATGAAATAAAGGGGAATGCAATGGACTCTAATAAAAAGTTAGCCCATTACGCTCTAGAGCTATATGCTTGACCCAATATTGAAACTTAGGACTGCAATTTATAATAGTCATCCACTAAAATGTATTTTATACAATTGAGTCTATTGCTTTTATTTTGATGGATTAACATATTCAAATATAAAGTTTATCTCACCATTGAAAATAAAATGGAATTAAAAATTATTTAAAAAAATAAAAACATTGCATTATTTTCATTTTTAGAATCTTAATGTCTTACAGGGAGAAATTCTTTGTTAATAGTATTGTGAATTAAAATTTTGTTATTTTTTTAACTATTTCCATTACCATAATGCAATTTAATATGATTTAATATAATATTAGCCCACTATGTTCTAGAGCTAAATGCTTGATCGACATTGAAACTTGAGATTGCAATTTATAATATTCAAAATTATTTAAAAAATAAGCATTGCATTATTTAAATTTTTTAGAATTTTAAAAGTCTTAGAGAGAGAAATTTTTCATTAATACTCAAGTGAATTTAAATTTTATTATTTTTTTAATTGTCTCCATTACTACAATGCAATTTGGCATTATTTATATTTTTAGTATACAAATATGTTAATGAAATAAAACTAAATGCAATGGACACTAATAAGAAGTTAACCCATTACACTCTAGAAGCTATATGCTTAACCTAACATTGAAACCTGAGATTGCAATTTATAATAGACAAACACTAAAGTGTATTTTATACAATTAAGTCCATTGCTTTTATTTTGGTGAATTAATATATTCAAATATTAAGTTTATCTCGCTATAGAAAATGCAATTGGATTCAAAATTATTTAAAAAAATAAAACATTGCATTATTTTAATTGTTAGAATTTTAAAATCTTATAGGAAGAAATTCTTCATTAATACTCAAGTGAATTTAAATTTTGTATTTTTTTTAATTATCTCCATTTACCACAATGCAATTAAACATGATTTATATAATTTTAGTACACAAACATGTTAATTAAACAAAAGCGAATACAATGGACTCTAATAAGCAGTTAGTCCACTACACTCTAGAGCATATACTTGACCAACATTAAAGCTCGAGATTTCAATTTAAAATAGTTATCCCCTAAAGTGTATTTTATACATTTGAGTTCATTACTTTTATTTGTATTCAATTAACATATTTAAATATTACGTTTATCTCACCATTCAAAATGCAATGGTATTAAGAATTTTTTTAAAAAATAAAAACATTGCATTATTTTAATTTTTAGAATTTTAAAGTTTTAGAGGGGGAAATTCTTCACTAATATCAATAAATTTAATTTGTAATTTTTTAATTGTCTCCATTACCACAATGCAATTTGACATGATTTATATAATTTTAGTATACAAATATGTTAATTAAAGAAAAGCAAATGCAATGGACTCTAATAAGAAGTTAGTCCACTACGCTCTAGAGCTATATGCTAAACTCAACATTGAAGTTTGAGATTGCAATTTATAATAGACATCCATTAAACTGTATTTTACACAATTAACTCCATTGCTTTTATTTTGGTGAATTAACATATTCAAATATTAGGTTTATCTCACTATTGAAAATGCAATTGGATTTCAAAATTATTAAAAAAAATAAAACATTGCATTATTTAATTGTTATAATGCAATTTTATTGTCTCCAGTAATACTCAAGTGAAATTTTGTAATTTTTTTAATTGTCTCCATTACTACAATACAATTTGATATGATTTATAAAATTTTAGTATACAAACATGTTAATTAAATAAAAGTGAATGTAATGAACTCTAATAATAAGTTAACCCACTACGTTGTAGAGTTGTATACTTGACCTAACATTGAAACTTGGGAGTGGAATTTATAATAGTCATCCACTAAAATGTATTTTATACAATTGATTCCATTGCTTTTATTTTGGTGGATTAACATATTCAAATTTTAGGTTTTTCTCACCATTGAAAATGCAATGGATTTAAAAACTATTTAAAAAAAAAACAATGCATTATTTTAATTTTTAAAATTTTAATTCTTCGCTAATACTCAAGTGAATTTAAAATTTGTAATTTTTTAATTGTGCCTATGCCCACAATGCAATTTGACATGATTTATATAATTTTAGGATACAAACATGTTAATTAAGGAAAAATGAATGCAACAGACTCTACTAAAAAGTTAGTCCACTACTCTTTAAAGTTATGTTCGTGACCCCATATTGAAGCTTGGGATTGGAATTTATAATAGTCATCTACGAAAGTTTATTTTATACAATGGATTCCATTGCTTTTGTTTAGTGAATTAATATATTCAAATTTTAGGTTTATCTCACCATTAAAAATGCAATGCATTTTAAAATTATTTAAAAAATAAAAACAATGCATTATTTTAATTTTTAAAAATTTAAACTCTTATAGGGAGAAATTCTTCGTTAATACTCAAGTGAATTTAAAATTTGTAATTTTTTAATCGTGCCTATGCCCATAATGCAATTTGACATGATTTATATAATTTTAGAATACAAACATGCTAATTAAGGAAAAGTGAATGCAATGGACTCTACTAAGAAGTTAGTCTACTACTCTTTAAAGTTATATGCTTGACCCTACATTGAAGTTTGGGATTGGAATTTATAATAGTCATCCACTAAAGTTTATTTTATACAATGGAGTCCATTGCTTTTGTTTTGGTGAATTAACATATTCAAATTTTAGGTTTATTTGATCATTGAAAATGTAATGGAATTAAAAATTATTTAAAAAATAAAAACATTGTATTATTTTAATTTTTAGAATTTTAAAGTCTTATAAGGAGAAATTCTTCCTTAATAATCAAGTAAATTTAAAATTTGTAATTTTTTTAATTGTCTCCATGCCTACAATGCAATTTGACATGATTTATATAATTCTAGGATACAAACATGTTAATTGAAGAAAAGTGAATGCAATGGACTTTACTAAGTAGTTAGTCCACTACACTCTACAGTTATGTGCTTGACCACACTTTGAAGCTTGGGATTAGAATTTATTATAGTCATGCACTAAAGTGTATTTTGTACAATTGAGTCCATTTCTTCTGTTTTGGTGAATTAGCATGTTCAAATTTTATGTTTATCTCACCATTGAAAATGTAATGGAATTAAAATTTTTTTTTTAAAAAAACATTGCATTATTTTAATTTTTAGAATTTTAAATTCCTACAGCGAGAAAATTTTTCATTGATACTGAAGTGGATTTAAAATTCATAATTTTTTTAATTGTCTCCATGCCCACAATGCAATTTGACATGACTTATACAATTTTAGGATGCAAACATGTTAATTAAGGAAAAGTGAATGCAATGGACTCTACTAAGAAATTAGTCCATTACGCTCTAGAGTTATGTGCTTGACCCCATATTGAAGCTTGGAATTTGAATTTATAATAGTCATCCACTAAAGCATATTTTATACAATTAAGTCCATTGTATTTATTTTGGTGAATTAACATATTTAAATATTAGGTTTATCTCACTATAGAAAATGCAATTGGATTCAAAATTATTTAAAAAAAATAAAACATTGTATTATTTTAATTGTTAGAATTTTATAGTCTTACAAGAAGAAATTCTTCATTAATACTCAAGTAAATTTAAATTTTGTATTTTTTTAATTATCTCCATTTACCATAATGCAATTTAACATGATTTATATAATTTTAGTACACAAACATGCTAATTAAACAAAAACGAATGCAATAGACTCTAATAAGAAGTTAGTCCACTATACTCTAGAGCTATATGCTTGACTCAACATTAAACCTAAAGATTTCAATTTAAAATAGTCATCCCCTAAAGTGTATTTTATAGTTCATTACTTTTATTTGTATTCAATTAACATATTTAAATATTACATTTATCTCACCATTCAAAATGCAATGGTAATTAAGAATTTTTAAAAAATAAAAACATTGCATTATTTTAATTTTTAAAATTTTAAAGTTTTAGAGGGGGAAATTCTTCACTAATATTCAAATAAATTTAAATTTTCTAAATTTTTTAATTGTCTCCATTACCACAATGCAATTTGGCATGATTTATATAATTTTAGTACACAAACATGTTAATTAAACAAAAGTGAATACAATGGACTCTAATAAGAAGTTAGTCCACTACACTCTAGAGCTATATGCTTGACCCAACATTGAACCTCGAGATTTCAATTTAAAATAGTCATCCCCTAAAGTGTATTTTATACATTTGAGTTCATTACTTTTATTTGTATTCAATTAACATATTTAAATATTACATTTATCTCACCATTCAAAATGCAATGGTATTAAGAATTTTTTAAAAATAAAAACATTGTATTATTTTAATTTTTAGAATTTTAAAGTTTTAAAGGGGGAAATTCTTCACTAATAATCAAATAAATTTAAATTTGTGATTTTTCTAATTGTCTCCATTGTCACAATTGCAATTTGACATGATGTATATAATTTTAGTATACAAATATGTTAATTAAAGAAAAGCAAATGCAATGGACTCTAATAAGAAGTTAGTCCACTATGCTCTAGAGTTATATGCTGAACTTAACATTGAAGTTTAAGATTGCCAATTTATAATAGACATCCACTAAAGTTTATTTTATACAATTAAGTCCATTGCTTTTATTTTGGTGAATTAACATATTCAAAGATTAGGTTTATCTCACTATTGAAAATGCAATTGGATTCAAAATTATTTAAAAAAATAAAACATTGCATTATTTTAATTGTTACAATGCAATTTGATTGTCTTTGGTAATACTCAAGTGAAATTTTGTAATTTTTAATTGTCTCCATTACTACAATACAATTTGATATGATTTATAAATTTTAGTATACAAACATGTTAATTAAATAAAAGTGAATGCAATGAACTTTAATAAGAAGTTAGCCCACTACGCTGTAGAGTTATATACTTGACTTAACATTGAAGCTTGGGAGTGGAATTTATAATAGTCATCCACTAAAGTTTATTTTATACAATGGAGTCCATTGCTTTTGTTTTGGTGAATTAACATATTCAAATTTTAGGTTTATTTGACCATTAAAAATGCAATGGAATTAAAAATTATTTAAAAAATAAAAACATTGCATTATTTTAATTTTTAGAATTTTGAAGTCTTATAGGAGAAATTCTTCCTTAATAATCAAGTAAATTTAAAATTTGTAATTTTTTAATTGTCTCCATGCCCATAACGCAATTTGACATGATTTATATAATTTTAGGTTACAAACATGTTAATTGAAGAAAAGTGAATGCAATGGACTTTACTAAGTAGTTAGTCCACTACACTTAGAGTTATGTGCTTGATCCCACTTTGAAGCTTGGGATTAGAATTTATTATAGTCATGCACTAAAGTGTATTTTCTACAATTGAGTCCATTTCTTTTGTTTTGGTGAATTAGCATATTCAAATTTTATGTTTATCTCACCATTGAAAATGCAATGGAATTAAAATTATTTAAAAAAAACATTGCATTATTTTAATTTTAGAATTTTAATAGTCAAGTGAAATTAAATTTTGTAAGTTTTTTAGAAATTTAAAAAAAAAAAACATTGCATTACAAGGGGAAATTTTTCATTAATAGTTAAGTGAATTTAAATTTTGTAAGTTTTTTAATTGTCTCCATTACCACAGTTCAATTTGCTAGGATTTATATAATTTTAGTATACAAGCATGATAATGAAATAAAAGCAATAATGAAATAAAAGTGAATGCAATGGACTCTAATAAGAACTTAGCCTACTACGTTGTTGAGCTATATGCTTGACCCAATATTGAAGTGTAGGATTGTAATTATAATAGTCATCGGCTAAAGTGTATTTTGTATAGTAAAGTTGATTACTTTTATTTTTGTTCAATTAATATATTTAAATATTATGTTTATCTCATATTTCAAAATGTAATGGTTTTAAAAGATAAAAAACACTACATCATTTTAATTTTAGAATTTTAAAGTCTTAGAGGGAGAAATTGTTCGTCAATACTCGAGTGAATTTAAATTTTGTTATTTTTTTAATTATCTCTAATATCACAATGTAATTTGACATGATTTATATAATTTAGTATACAAACATGTCAATTAAATAAAAGTGAATGCAATGGACTCTAATAAGAAATTAGCCACTACGCTTTAGAGCTACATGGTTGACCCAACATTGAAGCTTGGATTGGAATTTATAATAGTCATCCACTAAAGTGTGTTTTGTACAATTGAGTCCATTACTTTTATTTGTATTCAATCAACATATTCAAATATTATGTTTATCTCACCATTTAAAATGCTATGGTA
>JAIRCJ010000564.1:0-17691 GCA_020883675.1 Bruguiera gymnorhiza
TCTGTAATCCCATTTAAGCTTATATCTTTAACACAACATTGAAACTTGGGATTGCTATTTATAATATTCATCCACTAAAGTGTATTTTATGCGATTGAGTCCATTACTTGTATTTTTGTTCGATTAAGATATTCAAATATTGTATTTTCGCACCAATAAAGTCAAACGACATTAACAATAAATTTAAAAATTAAAATATTGCATTTTTTCAATTTCTAGAATTTTAAAATCTACTAAGGATAAATGAATAGTAAATTCTCTATTGTATTTAAATTTTGCTATTTTCTGAAGTGTCTCCTTTGCCTCAACGCAATTTGAAATGATTTATATAATCATCAGGCAAATTACTCATGAAAAAGCAAAACCAATCGACTGTAATAAGAAGGTTCTACACTCCTATTTAGGGATATATGCTTAACACAATATTGAAACTTGGGACTGCTATTTATGATATTCATCCACTAAAGTGTATTTTATGCAATTAAGTCCATTACTTGTATTTTTGTTCAATCAAGATATTCAAATATTGTATTTTTCTCACCAATCAAATCAAACGACATTAACAATAGTTTAAAAATCAAAATATTGCATTTTTCCAATTTTTAGAATTTTCAAATCTGCTAGGGATAAATGAATTGTCTATACTCTGTTGAATTTAAATTTTGCAATTTTCTTAATTGTCTCCTTCGCCTCGATGCAATTTGAAATCATTTATAGAATTCTTGTCTTTAGTTAAATTTTTCAATTTTCTTAATTGTCTCCTTTGCCTCAATGTAATTTGAAATCATTTATAGAATTCCTGTCTTCAGAAAAATTACAGAAGAAAAAGGAAAAACAATTGATTCTAATAAGATTGATCTGCACCCCCATCTAGGGATATATGCTTCACACAACCTTGAAACTTAAGATTGCTATTTATAATATTCATCCACTAAAGTGTCTTTAATGCAATTAAGTCCATTACTTGTATTTTTGTTTAATTAATATATTCAAATATTATATTTTTCACATATTATATTTTTCTCACCAACTAAATCAAACGACATTAACATTAAATTTAAAAATCAAAATATTTCAATTTTGTAATTTTTTGAATTTTAAAATCTAGTAGGGATAAATGAATTATCAATACTCTGTTGAATTTAAATTTTGCAATTTTATGAATTGTCTCCTTTGCCTCAACGCAATTTGAAATGATTTATATAATCTTCTGGCAACTTACTTAAGAAAAAGAAAAAGGATTGACTGTAATAAGAAGGTTCTATACTCCTATCTTGGGATATATGCTTAACACAACATTGAAATTTAGGATTGCTATTTATAATATTCATCCACTAAAGTGTATTTTATGCAATTGAGTCCATTACTTGTATTTTTGTTCAACTAACCTATTCAAATATTGTATTTTTCTCACCAATTAAATGAAACGACATTAACAAGCAATTTAAAAATCAAAATATTGCATTTTTGCAATTTTTAGAATATTAAAATCTGTTAGGGATAAATAAATTGTCAATCATCTGTTGAATTTAATTTAGCAATTTTCTTAATTCTCTCCTTTGTCACAATGCGATTTGAAATGATTTATATAATTCCTATTTTCAGAAAAATTACATAAGAAAAAGTAAAAGCAATGGACTCTAATAAGATGGTTCCGCACTCCCATCTAAGGATATATGCTTCACACAACCTGAAAACTTGAGTTTGCTATTTATAATATTCATCCACTAAAGTGTCTTCTATGCTATTAAGTCCCTTACTTGTATTTTTGTTTAATGAACATATTCAAATATTTTATTTTTCATATATTATATTTTTCTCATCAATCAAATCAAATGACATTAACAATAAAAATCAAAATATTTCGATTTTACAATTTTTAGAATTTTAAAATCTACTCGGGATAACTGAATTGTCAATACTCTGTTGAATTTAAGTTTTGCAATTTTTTGGAATGTCTCCTTTGCTTCAACGTAATTTGAAATGATTTATATAATCTTCAGGAAAATTACTTAAGAAAAAGCAAAAGCAATGGACTATAATAGGAAGGTTCTGCACTCCTATCTAGGGATATATGCTCAACACAACACGAAAACTTAGGATTGCTATTTATAATATTCATCCACCAAAGTGTATTTTATGCAATTGAGTCCATTACTTGTATTTTTGTTCAATTAACTTATTCAAATATTGTATTTTTCTCACTAATCAAATCAAACGACATGAACAACAAATTTAAAAATCAAAATATTGCATTTTTGCAATTTTTAGAATATTAAAATCTGCTATGGATAAATAAATTGTCAATAATCTGTTGAATTTAAATTTAGCATTTTCTTAATTCTCTCCTTTCCCTCAATGCAATTTGAAATGATTTATAGAATTCTTGTTTTCAGAAAAATTACTTAAGAAAAAGGAAAAGCAACGTACTCTAACAAGATGGTTTCGCACTCCCATCTAGGGATATATGCTTCACACAACCTTGAAACTTGAGATTGCTATTTATAATATTGATCTGCTAAAGTGTCTTTTATGCAATTGAGTCCATTACTTGTATTTTTGTTCAATGAACATATTTAAATATTTTATTTTTCACATATTATATTTTTCTCACCAATTAAATCAAACGACATTAACAATAAATATAAAAATCAAAATATTTTGATTTTGCAATTTTTAGAATTTTAAAATCTGCTAGGGATAACTGAATTGTCAATACTCTGTTGAATTTAAGTTTTGCAATTTTCTGGATTGTCTCCTTTGCCTCAATGCAATTTGAAATGATTTATATAATCTTCAGGCAAATTACTTCAGAAAAAGCAAAAGCAATGGACTGTAATAGGAAGGTTCTGCACTCCTATCTAGGGATATATGCTTCATACAACAAGTAAACTTGTGATTGCTATTATTTATAATATTCATCCGCTAAAGTGTCTTTTATGCTATCGAGTCCATTACTTGTATTTTTGTTCAATGAACATATTCAAATATTTTATTTTTCACATATTATATTTTTCTCACCAATTAAATCAAACGACATTAACAATAAATATAAAAATCAAAATATTTTGATTTTGCAATTTTTAGAATTTTAAAATATGCTAGGGATAACTGAATTGTCAATACTCTGTTGAATTTAAGCTTTGCAATTTTCTAGATTGTCTCCTTTGCCTCAATGCAATTTGAAATGATTAATATAATCTTCAAGCAAATTACTTAAGAAAAAGCAAAAGCAATGGACTGTAATAGGAAGATTCTGCACTCCTATCTAGGGATATATGCTTAACATAACACGTAAACTTGTGATTGCTATTTATAATATTCATCCTCTAAAGTGTATTTTATGCAATTGAGTCCATTACTTGTATTTTTGTTCAATTAACTTATTCAAATATTGTATTTTTCTCACCAATCAAATCAAACGACTTTAACAACAAATTTAAAAATCAAAATATTTCATTTTTGCAAATTTTAGAATTTTTAAATCTGTTAGGGATAAATAAATTGTCAATAATCAGTTGAATTTAAATTTAGCAATATTCTTAATTCTCTCCTTTGATTCAATGCAATTTGAAATGATTTATAGAATTCTTGTTTTCAGAAAAATTACTGAAGAAAAGTTAAAAGCAATGGACTTTAATAAGATGGTTCCGCACTCCCATCTAGGGATATATGCTTCACACAACCTTAAAACTTGAGTTTGCTATTTATAATATTCATCCACTAAAGTGTCTTTTATGCAATTGAGTTCATTACTTGTATTTTTGTTCAATTAGCATATTCAAATATTATATTTTTCACATAGTATATTTTTCTCACCAATTAAATCAAATGACATTAACGATAAATTTAAAAATCAAAATATTTCAATGTTGCAATTTTTAGAATTTTAAAATCTGCAACAAATAAGTGAATTGTCAATACTCTGTTGAATTTAAAATTTGCAATTTTTTGAATGGTCTCCTTTGCCTCAACGCAATTTGAAATGATTTATATAATATTCAGGCAAATTTCTAAATAAAAAGGAAAAGCAATGGACTCTAATAAGATGGTTCCGCACTCCCATCTAGGGATATACGCTTCACACAACCTTGAAACTTGAGATTTCTATTTATAATATTCATCCACTAAAGTGTATTTTATGCAATTGAGTTCATTACTTGTATTTTTGTTTAATTAGCATATTCAAATATTATATTTTTCACATGGTATATTTTTCTCAACAATTAAATCAAATGACATTAACGATAAATTTAAAAATCAAAATATTTCAATTTTTCAATTTTTAGAATTTTAAAATCTGCTACAGATAAGTGAATTGTCAATACTCTGTTGAATTTAAATTTTGCAATTTTTCGAATTGTCTCCTTTGCCTCAACATAATTTGAAATGATTTATATCATATTCAGGCAAATTTCTAAAGAAAAAGGAAAAGCAATGGACTTTAATAAGATGGTTCCGCACTCTCATATAGGGATATATGCTTCACACAACCTTGAAACTTAAGATTGCTATCTATAATATTCATCCATTAAAGTGTATTTTATGCAATTGAGTTCATTACTTGTATTTTTGTTCAATTACCATATTCAAATATTATATTTTTCACATAGTATATTTTTCTCACCAATTAAATCAAAGGACATTAACGATAAATTTAAAAATCAAAATATTTTGATTTTGCAATTTTTGGAATTTGAAAATCTGCTATGGATAAGTGAATTGTCAATACTTGTTGAATTTAAATTTTGCAATTTTTTGAATTGTCTCCTTTGACTCAACACAATTTGAAATGATTTATATAATATTCTAGCAAATTATTTAACAAAAAGTAAAAGCAATGAACTCTAATAAGATGGTTTTGCTCTCCCATCTAGGGATATATGCTTCACACAACCTTAAAACTTAGGTTTGCTTCTTATAATATTCATCTAATAAAGTGTATTTTGTGCAATTGAGTCCATTACTTGTATTTTTGTTCAATTAACATATTCAAATATTATATTTTTCTCACCAATTAAATCAAACGACAATAACATTAAATTTAAAAATCAAAATATTTCAATTTTGCACTTTTTCGAATTTTAAGATTTGCTAGGGATAAATGAATTTTCAATATTGTGTTGAATTTAAATTCTGCAACTTTTGAAATTGTCCCCTTTGCCTCAACGCAATTTGAAATAATTTATGTAATCTTCAGGAAAATTACTGAGAAAAAAGCAAAAGTAATCGACTATAATAAGAAGGCTCTACACTCCCATTTAGAGATATATGATTAGCACAACATTAAAACTTGAGACTCCTATTTATAATATTCATCCACTAAAGTGTATTTTATGCAATTGAGTCCATTACTTGTATTTTTGTTCAATTACCATATTCAAATATTATATTTTTCACATAGTATATTTTTATCACCAATTAAATCAAATGACATTAACGATAAATTTAAAAATCAAAATATTTCAATTTTGCAATTTTTGGAATTTGAAAATCTGCTACGGATAAGTGAATTGTCAATACTTGTTGAATTTAAATTTTGCAATTTTTTAAATTGTCTCCTTTGTCTTAACGCAATTTGAAATGATTTATATAATATTCTCGCAAATTATTTAAGAAAAAGGAAAAGCAATGGACTCTAATAAGATGGTTCCGCACTCTCATCTAGGGATATATGCTTCACACAACCTTGAAACTTAAGTTTGCTATTTATAATATTCATCCACTAAAGTGTCTTTTATCCAATTGAGTCTATTACTTGTATTTTTGTTCAATTACCATATTCAAATATTATATTTTCACATAGTATATTTTTCTCACCAATTAAATCAAAGGACATTAGTGATAAATATAAAAATCAAAATATTTCAATTTTGTAATTTTTAGAATTTTAAAATCTACTAGGGATAAGTCAATTATCAATAATCTGTTGAATTTAAATTTTGCAATTTTCTTAATTGTCTCCTTTGCCTCAATGCAATTTGAAATGATTTATAGAATTCTTGTCTTCTGACAAATTACTTAAGAAAAAGGAAAAGCAATAGACTCTAATAAGATGGTTCCCCACTCCCATCTAGGGATATATGCTTTACACAACCTTGAAACTTGAGTTTTCTCTTTATAATATTCATCCACTAAAGTGTATTTTATGCAATTGAGTCCATTACTTGTATTTTTGTTCAATTACCATATTCAAATATTATATTTTTCACGTAGCATATTTTTCTCACCAATTAAATGATTTATATAATCTTTAGGCAAATTACTTAAGAAAAAACAAAAGCGATTGACTGTAATAAGAAAGTTTTGCACTCCCATCCAGGGATATATGGTTAACATAACATTGAAACTTGAGATTGGTATTTATAATATTCATCCACTAAAGTGTAATTTATGCAATTGAGTCTATTACTTGTATTTTTGTTCAATTAACTTATTCAAATATTATATTTTTCTCACAAATCAAATCAAATGACACTAACAACAAATTTCAAAATCAAAATATTGCATTTTTGCAATTTTTAGAATTTTAAAATCTACTAGGGACAAATAAATTGTCCATAATCAGTTAAAATTAAATTTTGCAATTTTCTTAATTGTCTCCTTTGCCTTAATGCAATTTTAAATGATTTATAGAATTCTCGTCTTCAGACAAATTACCTAAGAAAAAGGAAAAGCAATGGACTTTAATAATATGGTTCCCCACTCCGATCAAGGGATATATGCTTCACACAACCTTGAAACTTGAGATTGCTATTTATAATATTCATCCACTAAAGTGTCTTTTATGCAATTGAGTCCATTACTTGTATTTTTGTTCAATTAACATATTCAAATATTATATTTTTCACATATTATATTTTTCTCACCAATTAAATCAAACAACATTAACATTAAATTTAAAAAATAAAATATTTCAATTTTGCATTTTTTTGAATTTTAAAATCTGTTAGGGATAAATGAATTGTCGATACTCTGTTGAATTTAAATTTTGCAATTTTCTAAATTGTCTCCTTTGCCTCAACGCAATTTGAAATGATTCATATAATCTTCAACCAAATTACTTAAGAAAAAGCCAAAGCAATGAACTGTAATAAGAAAGTTCTGCACTCCCATCTTGGGATATATGCATAACACAACATTCAAACTTGGGATTTCTATTTATAATATTCATCCACTAACATGTATTTTATGCATTTGAGTCCATTGCTTGTATTTTTGTTAAATTACCTTATTAAAATATTTCATTTTTCTCACCAATCAAATCTAACGACATTAATAACAAATTTAAAAATTAATATATTGTATATTTGCAATTTTTAGAATTTTAAAATCTGCTAGGGATAAATAAATTGTGAATAATTTGCAGAATTATAATTTTGCAATTTTCTTAATTGTCTCCTTTGCCTCAATGCAATTTGAAATGATATATAGAATTCTTGTCTTCAGACAAATTGCTTAAGAAGAAGGTAAAGCAATGGACTCAAATAAGATGGTTCCTCACTCCCATCTAGGGATATATGCTTCACACAACTTTGAAACTCGAGATTGTTATTTATAATATTCATCCACTAAAATGTCTTTTATCCAATTGAGTCCATTACTTGTATTTTTGTTTAATTAATATATTCAAATATTATATTTTTCACATATTATATTTTTCTCACCAATCAAATCAAACGACATTAACAATAAATTTAGAAATCAAAATATTGCATTTTTGCAATTTTTAGAATTTTGAAATCTGCTAGGGATAAATGAATTGTCCATACTTTGTTGAATTTAAATTTTACAATTTTCTGAATTGACTCCTTTGCCTTAACGCAATTTGAAATGATTTGTATAATCTTCAGGCAAATTACTTAAGAAAAAGCAAAAGCAATGGATTGTAATAAGAAGGTTCTGCACTCCCATCTTGAGATATATGCTTAACACAACATTGAAACTTGGGATTGCTATTTATAATATTCATCCACTAATGTGGATTTTATGTAATTGCGTCCATTACTTGTATTTTTCTTCAATCAACTTATTCAAATATTGTATTTTTCTCCCCAGTCAAATCAAACGACATTAACAATAAATTTAATAATCAAAATATTGCATTTTTGCAATTTTTAGAATTTTAAAATCTGCTATGGATAAATGAATTGTCAATACTTTGTTGAATTCAAATTTTGCAATTTTCTAAATTGTCTCATTTCCCTCCACGCAATTTGAAATGATTTATATAATCTTCAGGCAAATTACTTAAGAAAAAGCAAAAACAATGGACTGTAATAAGAAGGTTCTACACTCCCATCTTGGGATATATGCTTAATACAACATTAAAACTTGGGATTGCTATTTATAATGTTCATCCACTAATGTGTATTTTATGCAATTGAGTCCATTACTTGTATTTTTGTTCAATTAACTTGTTAAGATAATGCATTTTTCTCACCAATCAAATCTAATAACATTAACGACAAATTTTAAAATCGAAATATTGCATTTTTGCAATTTCTAGAATTTTATAATCTGTTAGGGATAAATAAATTGCCAATAACCTGCAGAATTATAATTTTGCAATTTTCTTAATTGTCTCCTTTGCCTCAATGCAATTTGAAATAATATATAGAATTCTTGTCTTCAGACATATTGCTTAAGAAAAAGGAAAAGCAATGGACTCAAATAAGATGGTTGCCCACTCCCATCTAGGGATATATGCTTCACACAATTTTGAAACTTGAGATTGCTATTTATAATATTCATCCACTAAAGTGTCTTTTATCCAATTAAGTCCATTACTTGTATTTTTGTTTAATTAACATATTGGAATATTATATTTTTCACATATTATATTTTTCTCACCAATTAAATCAAACGACATTAACAATTATTTTAGAAATCAAAATATTGCATTTTTTCATTATTTCGAATTTTAAAATCTGCTCGGGATAAATGAATTGTCGATAGTCTGTTGAATTTAAATTTTGCAATTTTCTAAATTGTCTCCTTTGCCTCAACGCAATTTGGAATGATTTATATAATTTTTAACCAAATTACTTAAGAAAAAGCCAAAGCAATGAACTGTAATAAGAAGGTTCTGCACTCCCATCTTAGGATATATGCTTAACACAACATTCAAACTTGGAATTGCTATTTATAATATTCATCCACTAACGTGTATTTTATGCAATTGAGTCCATTACTTGTATTTTTGTTCAATTAACTTGTTAAGATATTGCATATTTCTCACCAATCAAATCTAACGACATTAACAACAAATTTAAAAATCAAAATATTGCATTTTTGCAATTTTTGGAATTTGAAAATCTGTTAGGGATAAATAAATTGTCAATAATCTGTAGAATTCTTGTATTCTACTTTGCCTAAAGCAATTTGAAATGATTTATAGAATTCTTGTATTCAGACAAATTGTTTAAGCAAAAGGAAAAGCAATGGACTTAAATAAGATGGTTCCCTACTGTCATCTAAGGATATATGCTTCACAGCTATGAAACTTGAGATTGCTATTTATCATCCACTAAAGTGTCTTTTGTGTAATTGAGTCCATTACTTGTATTTTTGTTCAATTAACATATTCAAATATTATATTTTTCACATATTATATTTTTCTCACCAATTAAATCAAGCTACATTAACAATAAATTTAAAAATCAAAATATTTTAATTTTGTAATTTTTAGAATTTTAAAATTTGTTAGGGATAAATGAATTCTCAATACTATGTTGAATTTAAATTTTGCCATTTTCTGAATTGTCTCCTATGCCTCAACGCAATTTGCAATGATTTATATAATATTCAGGCAAATTACTTAAGAAAAGAGTAAAAGCAATCAACTGTAATAAGAAGGTTATGCACCCCCATCTAAGGATATATGCTTCACACAACATTGATGCTTGGAATTGCTATTTATAATTTTTATCCACTAAAGTGTATTTTATACAATTAAGTCTATTACTTGTATTTTTGTTCAATTAACATATTCAAATATTATATTTTTCTCACCAATCAAATCAAACGACATTAACAATAAATTTAAAAATCAAAATATTGCATTTTTGCAATTTTTAAAATTTTAAAATCTGCTAGGGTTAAATGAATTGTCAATACTCTGTTAAATTTAAATTTTGCAATTGTTTGAATTGTCACCTTTGCCTTAATGCAATTTGAAATAATTTACATAATCTTCTAGTATATTACTTAAGAAAAAGCCAAAGCAATGAACTGTAATAAAAAGGTTCTGCACTCCCATTTAAGGATATATGCTTAAAACAACATTGAAACTTGGAATTGCTATTTATAATATTCATCCACTAAAATGTATTTTATGCAATTGAGTCCATTACTTGTATTTTTATTCAATTAACGTATTCACATATTATATTTTTCTCACCAATCAAATCAAACGACATTAACAATAAATTTAAAAATCAAAATATTGCATTTTTGCAATTTTTGGAAATTTACAATTTGCTATGGATAAATGAATTGTCAATACTCTGTTGAATTTAAATTTTGCAATTTTCTAAATTATCTCATTTGCCTCAATGCAATTTGAAATGATTTATATAATCTCCAAGCAAATTACTTAAGAAAAAGCAAAAGCAATGGATTCTAATAAGAAGGTTCTGCACTCCCATCTTGGGATATATGCTTAAGACAACATTGAAACTTGGGATTTCTATTTATAATATTCATCCACTAACATGGATTTTATGCAATTGAGTCCATTACTTGTATTTTTGTTCAATTAACTTATTAAAATATTGCATTTTTCTCACCAATCAAATCTAACGACAATAACAACAAATTTAAAAGTTAATATATTGCATTTTTGCAATTTTTAGAATTTTAAAATCTGCTAGGGATAAATAAATTGTCAAGAATATGCACAATTATAATTTTGCAATTTTCTTAATTGTCTTCTTTGCCTCAATGCAATTTGAAATGATTTATAGAATTCTTGTCTTCAGACAAATTGCTTAAGAAAAAGGAAAAGCAATGGACTCAAGTAAAATGGTTCCTCACTCCCATCTAAAGATATATGCTTCACACAACCTTGAAACTTGACATTGCTATTTATAATATTCATCCACTAAAGTGTCTTTTGTTTAATTAAATCCATTACTTGTATTTTTGTTCAATTAACATATTTAAATATTATATTTTTCTCACCAATTAAATCAAACGACATTAGCAATAAATTCAAAGATCAAAATATTTCAATTTTTCAATTTTTAGAATCTTAAATTCTATTAGGGATAAATGAATTGTCAATACTCTCTTGAATTTAAATTTTTCCATATTCTGAAAAAGCAAAACCAATGAACTGTAATAAGAAGGTTCTGGACTCTCATCTTGGGATATATGCTTAACACAACATTGAAACTTGGGATTGCTATTTATAATATTCATCAACTAACGTGCATTTTATGCAATTGAGTCCATTACTTGTATTTTTGTTCAATTAACTTATTAAAATATTGCATTTTTCTTAGCAATCAAATCTAATGCCATTAACAACAAATTTAAGAATCAAAATATTGCATTTTTGCAATTTTTAGAATTTTAAAATCTGTTAGGGATAAATAAATTGTCAATAATCTGCAGAATTATAATTTTGCAATTTTCTTAATTGTTTACTTTGCCTCAATGCAATTTGAAAAGATTTATAAAATTCTTGTCTTCAGACAAATTGCTTAAGAAAAAGGAAAAGCAATGGACTCAAATAAGATGTATTTTATGCAATTGAGTCTATTACTTGTATTTTTGTTCAATTAATAAATTAAAATATTATATTTTTCACATATTATATTCTTCTCACCAATTAAATCAAACGACATTAAGAATAAATTTAAAAATCAAAATATTTCAATTTTGCAATTTTTTGAATTTTAAAACCTGCTAGGGATAAGTGAATTGTCAATACTCTGTTCAAATGAAATTTTGCAAATTTCAAAATTGTCTCTTTTGCCTAAACGCAATTTGAAACGATTTATATAATTCTCAGGCAAATTACTTAAGAAAAAAGCAAAAGCAATGGACTGTAATAAAAAGGTTCTGCACTCTCATCTAGGGATATAAGCTTAACACAATAATGAAACTTGGGATTGCTATTTATAATACTCATCTACCAAATTGTATTTTATACAATTGAGTCCATTATTTGTATTTTTGTTCAGTTAAGATATTCAAATATTGTATTTTTCTCAGCAATCAAATCAAACGACATTAACAATAAATTTAAAAATCAAAATATTCCATTTTTGCAATTGTTAGAATTTTAAAATCTGCTAGGGATAAATGAATAGTCAATACTCTCTTGAATTTAAATTTTGCAATTTTCTTAATTGTCTCCTTTGCCTCAATGTTATTTGAAATGATTTAGAGAATTCTTATGTTTAGAGAAATTACTTAAGAAAAAGGAAAAGCAATAGACTCTAATATGATGGTTCCCCACTCCCATCTAGGGATATATACTTCACACAACCTTAAAACTTGAGATTGTTATTTATGATATTCAATTAACACATTAAAATATTATATTTTTCACATATTATATTTTTCTCATCAATTAAATCAAACGACATTAACATTAAATTTAAAAATCAAAATATTTCAATTTTGCAATTTTTTGAATTTTAAAATCTGGTAGGGATAAATGAATTGTCAATAATTTGTTGAATTTAACTTTTTCAATTTTCTAAATTGTCTCCTTTGCCTCAACGCAATTTGAAGTAATTTATATAATCTTTAGGCGAATTACTTAAGAAAAAACGAAAGCAATGGACTGTAATAAGAAAGTTTTGCACTCCCATCTAGGGATATATGCTTAACACAACAATGAAACTTGGGTTTGCTATTTATAATATTCATCCAACAAAGTGTAATTTATGCAATTGAGTCCATTACTTGTATTTTTGATCTGTTAAAATATTCAAATATTATATTTTTCACATATTATATTTTTCTTACCAATTAAATCAAATGACTTTAACATAAGAAAATGCAAAAGCAATGGACTGTAATAATATTGTTTTGCACTCCCATCTTGGGATATATGCTTAACACAACATTGAAACTTGGAATTGCTATTTATAATATTCATCCACTAAAGTGTATTTTATGCAATTGAGTCCGTTACTTGTATTTTTGTTCAATTAACATGTTTAAATATTATAATTTTCACATATTATATTTTTCTGACCATAATAAATTTAAAAGTTAAAATATTTCAATTTTCCAATTTTTGGAATTTTAAAATCTGCTATGGATAAGTGAATTGTCAATACTTTGCTGAATTTAAATTTTGCAATTTTCTAAATTATCTCCTTTGCCTCAACGCAATTTGAAATGATTTATATAATCTTCAGGCAAATTACTTAAGAAAAAGCAAAAGCAATGGACTATAATAAGAAGGTTCTTCACTCCCATCCAGGGTGATGAGAACCGTAGAGATGAAGGGTGGAAGGATTCAAAGGATGCAAGAGGTCCATTGCACAGTCCAGAAGGTCCAATAACACAAGCTGGAACCAGAAGGATGAAAGAAGAACCAAATGGTCTGATTAAGGGATATTCAGGCCAACCAAGATTTAAATGGTGCGAATTTAAGTTTTAAAGAGAGTCCAGGCCTAGTAAATATAATCGGAATACTTAACAAGTCAAATTAAGTAATAGCATCACTCCTAAATAGGAGTTCATTGTATGTGCTAGAATTAGTCCGAAATTCCTCTAAAATAGAGATTTCTCCTACAAAATAGGGATTTCTCCTAAATAGGAATTTTGCCTCTTTAGGATTGCTATCTAAGCTTATAAATAGGCACCCCTTGTAAGCTTTGGAGATCAGATAACTTTATTAGACAACTTTGAGTGAAATAGAAAGCAAGGGTTTTTCTCCCTCGGTTCTTTTAAGAACTAAAGAACTTATCAAGAGGTACTTCTTCTTATGGCGTTCAAATCGACTTATCACCTCCAATTCCTTCCTTTTCTGGAGTGTGGCGTCCATATCCTTCTTAAATACCCTAGGTTCGTGTTCCTTCGAATATTGGGTCTAGGGTTTGCGTTATTAAACTCTGATTTAGCTTTCCTGGTTGTTCTTTGATTCCTTGTGTGTGTTGGGTCCCTAAGCCACGTCCTTTTGGGGTTTTCCGCATCACAGGGATATATGCTTAATACAACATTGAAACTTAGGATTGCTATTTATAATATTCATCCACTAAAGTGTATTTTATGCAATTGAGTCCATTACTTGTATTTTTGTTCAATTAACTTATTAAAATATTGTATTTTTCTCACCAATCAAATCAAACGACATTAACAACAAATTTAAAAATCAAAATATTGCATTTTTGCAATTTTTAGAATTTTAAAATCTGCTAGGGATAAATAAATTGTCAATAATCTGTCGAACTTAAATTTTGCAATTTTCTTAATTCTCTCATTTTCCTCAATGCAATTTGAAATGATTTATAAAATTCCTGTTTTCAGACAAATTACTTAAGAAAAAGGAAAAGTAATGGACTCTAATAAAATGGTTCCGCACTCCCATCTAGGGATATATGCTTCACACAACCTTGAAACTTGAGTTTGCTATTTATAATATTCATTTACTAAAGTGTCTTTTATCCAATTGAGTCCATTACTTGTATTTTTGTTCAATTACCATATTAAAATATTATATTTTTCACATAGTATATTTTTCTCACCAATTAAATCAAACGACATTAGCAATAAATTTAAAAATCAAAATATTTCAATTTTGCAATTTTTAGAATTTTAAAATCTGCTAGGGATAAGTGAATTGTTAATACTCTGTTGAATTTAAATTTTGCAATTTTCTGAATTGTCTCCTTTCCCACAACGTAATTTGAAATGATTTATATAATATTTAGGCAAATTACATATGAAAAAGCAAAAGCAATGGACTGTAATAAGATGGTTCTGCATCCTTATCTTGGGATATATGTGTAACACAACATTGAAACTTGGAATTGCTGCTTATAATATTCATCCACTAAAGTTTATTTTATGCAATTGGGTCCATTACTTGTATTTTTGTTCAATTAACAAATTTAAATATTATAAATTTCACATATTATATTTTTCTCACCAATTAAATCGAACGACATTAATAATAAATTTAAAATTTAAAATATTTCAATTTTCCAATTTTTATAATTTTAAAATCTGCTAGGGATAAATGAATTGTTAATTCTCTGTTGAAGTTAAAATTTGCAATTTTTAGAATTGTCACCTTTGTCTCAACGCAATTTGAAAAGATTTTTATAATCTTCATGCAAATTGCTTAAGAAAAAGCAAAAAGTAATAGGCTGTAATAAGAAGGTTCTACACTCCCATTTAAGGATATATGCTTAACACAACATTGAAACTTGGGATTGCTATTTATAATATTCATCCACTAAAATGTATTTTATGCAATTAAGTCCATTATTTGTATTTTTGTTCAATTAACTTATTCAAATATTGTATTTTTCTCACCAATCAAATCAAACAACATTGATAATATATTTAAAAATCAAAATATTGCACTTTTACAGTTTATGGAATTTTAAAATCTGCTAGGGATAAATGATTTGTCGATACTCTGTTGAATTTAAATTTTGCAATTTTCTGAATTGTCTCCATTGCCTCAATACAATTTGAAATGATTTATATAATCTTTAGGCAAATTACTTAAGCAAAAGAAAAAGCAATGACTGTAATAAGAAGGTTCTGCACTCTCATCCAAGGATATATGCTTAATACAATATTGAAACTTGGGATTGCTATTTATAATATTCATCCACTAAAGTGTCTTTTATGCAATTGAGTCCATTATTTGTATATTTTTGTTCAATTACTATATTCAAATATTATATTTTTCACATTGTATATTTTTCTCACCAATTAAAACAAACGATATTAGCGATAAATTTAAAAATCAAAATATTTCAATTTTGCAATTTTTAGAATTTTAAAATCTGCTAAGGATAAGCGAATTGTCAATACTTTGTTCAATTTAAATTTTGCAGTTTTTTGAATTGTCTCCTTTGCCTCAACGCAATTTGAAATGATTTATATAATTTTCAGGAAAATTACTTAAAAAAAAGAAAAAGTAATAGACTGTAATAAGAAGGTTCTGCACTCTCATCTAGGGATTTATGCTTAACACAACATTGAAACGTGGGTTTGCTATTTATAATATTCTTCCAATAAAGTGTATTTTATGCAATTGAGTCCATTACTCATATTTTTGTTCAATTAACATATTCAAATATTATATTTTTCACATATTATATTTTTCTCACCAATTAAATCAAACGAAATTAACATTAAATTTAAAAATCAAAATATTATATTGAATTTAAATTTTGCAATTGTTTGAATTGTCTCCTTTGCCTCAACGCAATTTGAAATGATTAATATAATCTTCTAGCAAATTACTTAAGAAAAAGCCAATGCAATGGACTGTAATAAGAAGGTTCTGCACTCCCATCTAGGGATATATGCTTAAAACAACATTGAAACTTGGAATTTCTATTTATAATATTCATCCACTAAAGTGTATTTTATGCAATTGAGTCCATTACTTGTATTTTTGTTCAATTAATGTATTCACATATTATATTTTTCTTACCAATCAAATCAAACGACATTAACAATAAATTTAAAAATCAAAATATTGCATTTTTGCAATTTTTGGAAATTTACAGTTTGCTAGGGATAAATGAATTGTCAATATTCTATTGAATTTAAATTTTGCAATTTTCTAAATTATCTCATTTGCCTCAATGCAATTTGAAATGATTTATATAATCTTCAGGCAAATTACTTAAGAAAAAGCAAAAGCAATGGATTGTAACAAGAAGGTTCTGCACTCCTATCTTGGGATATATGCTTAAGACAACATTGAAACTTAGGATTGCTATTTATAATATTCATCCACTAACGTGGATTTTATGCAATTGAGTCCATTACTTGTATTTTTGTTCAATTAACTTATTAAAATATTGCATTTTTCTCACCAATCAAATCTAACGACATTAACAACAAATTTAAAAATCAATATATTGCATTTTTGCAATTTTTAGAATTTTAAAATCTGCTAGGGATAAATAAATTGTCAAGAATATGTAAAATTATAATTTTTCAATTTTCTTAATTGTCTCTTTTGCCTCAATGCAATTTGAAATGATTTATAGAATTCTTGTCTTGAGACAAATTGCTTAAGAAAAAAGAAAAGCAATGGACTCAAGTAAAATGGTTCCTCGCTCCCATCTAAGGATATATGTTTCACACAACCTTGAAACTTGACATTGCTATTTATAATATTCATCCACTAAAGTGTCTTTTATTTAATTAAATCCATTACTTGTATTTTTGTTTAATTAACATATTCAAATATTATATTTTCACATATTATATTTTTCTCACCAATTAAATCAAACGACATTAACAATAAATTCAACAATCAAAATATTTCAATTTTGCAATTTTTAGAATCTTAAATTCTATTAGGGATAAATGAATGTCAATACTCTCTTGAATTTAAATTTTGCCATATTTTTGAATTGTCTGCTTTGGCCTCAACGCAATGTTGAGATGATTATAAAATATTCAGGCAAATATTTAAAGAAAAAGCAAAACGACAATGAACATGTAAATAAGAAGGTTCTGCAGTCC
>JAIRCJ010000564.1:19381-44409 GCA_020883675.1 Bruguiera gymnorhiza
ACTCCCATCTAGGGATATATGCTTAACACAACATTGCAACTTGGGTTTGCTATTTATAATATTGATCCACTAAAGTGTATTTTATGCAATTGAGTCCATTACTTTTATTTTTGTTCAATTAACATATTCAAATATTATATTTTTCACATATTATATTTTTCTCACCAATGAAATCAAACAACATTAACAATAAATTTAAAAATCAAAATATTCCATTTTTGCAACTTTTAGAATTTTAAAATCTGCTAGGGATAAAAAAAATTGTCAATACTTCGTTGAATTTAACTTTCACAATTTTCCAAATTGTCTCCTTTGCCTCAACACAATTTGAAATGATTTATATAATTTTCAAGCAAATTATTTTAGAAAAAGCAAAAGCAATGGACTGCAATAAGAAGGGTCTATACTCCCATCTAGAGATATATATGTTTAACACAACATTGAAATTTAGGAATGCTATTTATAATATTCATCTACTAAAGTGTATTTTATGCAATTGAGTCCATTACTTGTATTTTTGTTCAATTAACATATTCAAATATTATATTTTTCACATATTATATTTTTCTCACCAATTAAATCAAACGACATTAACAATAAATTTAAAAATCAAAATATTTCAATTTTGAAATTTTTCGAATTTCAAAATCTATTAGGGATAAGTGAATTGTCAGTACTCTATTGAATTTAAATTTTGTAACTTTCTAAATTGTCTCCTTTGTATAAACGCAATTTGAAATAATTTATATAATCTTTAGGTAAATTACTTAAGAAAAAGCAAAGGTAATGGATCGTAATGGAAAGGTTATGCACTTCCATCTAAGGATATATGCTTAACACAATAATGAAACTTAGGATTTCTATTTATAATAGTGATCCACTAAATTGGATTTTATACAATTGAGTCCATTACTTGTATTTTTGTTCAGTTAAGATATTCAAATATTGTATTTTTCTCACCAATCAAATCAAACAACATTAACAATACATTTAAAAATCAAAATATTCCATTTTTGTAAGTTTTAGAATTTTAAATTCTGCCAGAGATAAATGAATTGTCAATACTCTCTTGAATTTAAATTTTGCAATTTTCTTAATTCTCTCTTTTGCCTCAATGCAATTTGAAATGATTTATAGAATTCTTGTCTTCAGAGAAATTACATAGGAAAAAGGAAAAGCAATGGACTCTAATAAAATGGTTCCCCACTCCCATTTAGGGATATATGCTTCACACAACCTTGAAACTTGAGATTGTTATTTATAATATTCATCCACTTAAATGTTTTTTATGCAATTGGGTCCATTACTTGTATTTTTGTTCAATTAACATATTCAAATATTATATTTTTCACATATTATATTTTATCACCAATTAAATGAAACTACATTAATAATAAATTTCAAAATCAAAATATTTCAATTTTGCAATTTTTTGAATTTTAAAATTTGATAGGGATAAGTGAATTATGAGTACTCTGTTGAATTTAAATTTTACAATTTTCTAAATTGTCTCCTTTGCCTAAACGCAATTTGAAATGATGTATATAATCTTTGGGAAAATTACTTAAGAAATAGCAAAAGCAAGGGATTGTAATAAGAATGTTTTGCACTCCCATCTAGGGATATATGCTTAACACAACAATGAAATTTGGGATTGCTATTTATAATATTCATCTACTAAATTGTATTTTATGTAATTGAGTCCATTACTTGTATTTTTGTTCAATAAACTTATTCAAATATTGTATTTTTCTCACCAATCAATTCAAATGACATTGACAACAAATTTAAAAATCCAAATATTGCATTTTTGCAATTTTGAGAATTTTAAAATCTGCTAGGGATAAATAAATGGTCAATAATCTGTTGAATTTAAAATTTGCAATTTTCTTAATTCTTTCTTTTGCCTTAATGTAATTTGAAATGATTTATAGAATTCCTATTTTCAGACAAATTACTTAAGAAAAAGGAAAAGCAATGGACTCTAATAAGATGGTTCTACATACCTATCTAGGGATATATGCTTCACGCAACCTTGAAACTTGAGTTTGCTATTTATTATATTCGTCCACTAAAGTGTCTTTTATACAATTGAGTCCATTACTTGTATTTTTGTTCAATTAACATATTCAAATATTATATTTTTTTACATATTATATTTTTCTCACAATTAAATCAAACGACATTAACAATAAATAAAAAAATCAAAATATTTCAATTTTGCATTTTTTAGAATTTTAAAATCTGCTAGGAATAAGTGAATTGTCAATACTCTATTGAATTTAAAATTTGCAATTTTTTGAATTGTCTCCTTTGCCTCAATGCAATTTGAAATGATTTATGTAATCTTCTGGCAAATTACTTAAGAATAAGAAAAAGCAATGGACTGTAATAAGAAAGTTCTGCACTCTTGTCTAGGGATAGATGCTTAACCCAACATTGAAACTTGAGTTTGCTATTTATAATACTCATCCACTAAAGTGTATTTTATGCAATTGAGTCCATTACTTGTATTTTTGTTTAATTAACATATTGAAATATTATATTTTTCACATATTATATTTTTCTCACCAATTAAATCAAACGACATTAACATTAAATTTAAAAATCTAAATATTTCAATTTTACAATTTTTCGAATTTTAAAATCTGCTAGGGATAAATGAATTGTCAATACTCTGTTGAATTTAAGTTTTGCAATTTTTGGAATTGTCTCCTTTGCCTCAACGCAATTTGAAATAATTTATGTAATCTTCAGACAAATTACTTAAGAAAAAGCAAAAGCAATAGACTGTAATAAGAAGGCTATACACTCCCATCTAGTGATATATGCTTAACACAACATTGAAACATGAGATTGCTATTTATAATATTCATCCACTAAAGTGTATTTTATGCAATTGTGTCCATTACTTGTATTTGTGTTCAATTAACATATTCAAATATGATATTTTTCACATATTATATTTTTCCCACCAATTAAATCAAATGACAATAACAATAAACTTAAAAATCAAAATATTTCAATTTTGCAATTTTTCGAATTTTAAAATCTACAAGGAATAAGTGAATTGTCAATACTCTGTTGAATTTAAATTTTGCAATTTTCTAAATTGTCTCCTTTGCCTCAACATTATTTGAATGATTTATATAATCTCCAGGAAATTACATATGAAGAAGCAAAAGCAATGGACAATAATAAGATGGTTCTACACTCCTATCTTGGGATATATGCTTAACACAACATTAAAACTTGGGATTGCTATTTATAATATTCATCCACTAAAGTGTATTTTATGCAATTGAGTCCATTACTTGTATTTTTGTTCAATTAACTTATTCAAATATTGTATTTTTCTCACCAATGAAATCAAACAACATTAACAATAAATTTAAAAATCAAAATATTCCATTTTTGCAATTTTGAGAATTTTAAAATTTGCTAGGGATAAATAAATTGTCAATAATCTGTTGAATTTAAATTTTGCAATTTTCTTAATTGTCTCCTTTGCCTCAATGTAATTTGAAATGATTTATAGAAGTCTTGTCTTCAGACAAATTACTTAAGAAAAAGGAAAAGTAATGGACTCTAATAAGATCGTTCCGCACTCCCATCTAGGGATATATGCTTCACACAACCTTGAAACTTGATATTGCTATTTATAATATTCATCCACCAACGTGTCTTTTATGCAATTGAATTCATTACATGTATTTTTGTTCAATTAGCATATTCAAATATTATATTTTTCACATAGGGATATATGCTTCACACAACCTTGAAACTTGAGATTGTTATTTATAATATTCATCTACTAAAGTCTCTTTTATGCAATTTAGTCCATTACTTGTATTTTTGTTCAATTAACATATTCAAATATTATATTTTTCACATATTATATTTTTCTCACCAATTAAATCAAACAACATTAGCAATAAATATGAAAATCAAAATATTTTGATTTCGCAATTTTTAGAATTCTAAAATCTGCTAGGGATAACTGAATTGTCAATACTCTGTCGAATTTAAATTTTGCAATTTTCTGAATTGTCTTCTTTGCCTCAAAGCAATTTGAAATGATTTATATAATCTTCTGGCAACTTAGTTAAGAAAAAGCAAAAGCCATTGACTATAATAAGACGGTTCTCTACTCCCATCTAGGGATATATGCTTGAGACAACATTGAAACTTGCGATTGCAATTTATAATATTCATCCACTAAAGTGTATTTGATGCAATTGAGTCCATTAGTTGTATTTTTGTTCAATTAACTTATTCAAATATTGTATTTTCTCACTAATCAAATCAAACGACATTAACAACAAATTTAAAAATCAAAATATTGCATTTTTGCAATTTTTAGAATTTTAAAATCTGCTATGAATAAATAAATGGTCAATAATCTGTTGAAATTAAGTTTTGCAATTTTCTTAATTCTCTCCTTTGCCTCAATGCAATTTGAAATGATTTATAGAATTCCTATTTTCAGACAAATTACTTAAGAAAAAGGAAAAGCAATGGACTCTAATAAGATGGTTCTGCACTCTAACCTACGGATATATGCTTCACACAACCTTGAAACTTGAGATTGCTATTTATAATATTCATCCACTAAAGTGTCTTTTATGCAATTGAGTTCATTACTTGTATTTTTTTTTTCAATTAGCATATTCAAATATTATATTTTTCACATAGTATATTTTTCTCACCAATTAAATCAAATGACATTAATGATAAATTTAAAAATCAAAATATTTCAATTTTGTAATTTTTAGAATTTATAATATACTATGGATAACTGAATTGTCAATACTCTATTGAATTTAAATTTTGCAATTTTTTGAATTGTCTCCTTTGCCTCAACGCAATTTGAAATGATTTATATAATATTCAGGCAAATTACTTAAGAAAAAGCAAAAGCAATGGACTCTAATAAGATGGTTTCACACTCCCATCTAGGGATATATGCTTCACACAACCTTGAAACTTGGGTTTGCTATTTATAATATTCATCCAATAAAGTGTATTTGATGTAATTATGTCCATTACTTGTATTTTTGTTCGATTAACATATTCAAATATTATATTTTTCACATATTATATTTTTCTCACCAATTAAATCAAATGACATTAACAATAAATATAAAAATCAAAATATTTTGATTTTGCAATTTTTAATTTTAAAATTTGCTAGGGATAAATGAATTGTCAATACTTTATTGAATTTAAATTTTGCAATTTGCTAAATTGTCTCCTTTGCCTCAACGCAATTTGAAATGATTAATATAATCTTCAAGCAAATTACTTAAGAAAAAGCAAAAGCGATGGATTGTAATAAGAAGGTTTTGCACTCTCATCTAGGGATATAAGCTTAACACAGCACTGAAACTTGGTATTGCTATTTATAATATTCATCCATTAAAGTGTATTTTATGCAATTGAGTTCATTACTTGTATTTTTGTTCAATTAACTTATTCAAATATTGTATTTTTCTCAGTAATCAAATCAAACGACATTAACAACAAATTTAAAAATCAAAATATTGCATTTTTGCAATTTTTAGAATTTTAAAATCTGTTAGGGAAAAAAAATTGTCAATAATCTGTTGAATTTAAATTTAGCAATTTTCTTAATTTTCTCCTTTGCCTCAATGCAGTTTGAAATGATTTATAGCATTCTTGTTTTCATACAAATTACTTAAGAGAAAGGAAAGCAATGAACTCTAATAAGATGGTTCCGCACTCCCATCTAGGGATTTATGCTTCACACAACCTTGAAACTTGAAATTGCTATTTATAATATTCATCCACTGAAGTGTCTTTTATGCAATTAAGTTCATTACTTGTATTTTTGTTTAATATGCATATTCAAATATTATATTTTTCACAAAGGTTATTTTTCTCACCAATTAAATGAAACAATGTTAATGAAAAATTTAAAAATCAAAATATATCCATTTTGCAATTTTTAGAATTTTAAAATCTGCTACGGATAAGTGAATTGTCAATACTCTGTTGAATTTAAATTTTGCAATTTTTTGAATTGTCTCCTTTGCCTCAACGCAATTTGAAATGATTTATATAATATTCAGGCAAATTACTTAAGAAAAAGAAAAAGAAATGGACTCTAATAAGATGGTTCCGCACTCCTATTTAGGGATATATGCTTCACACAACCTTGAAACTTAGATTTGTTATTTATAATATTCATCCACTAAAGTGTATTTTATGCAATTGAGTCCATTACTTGTAATTTTGTTCAATTAACATATTCAAATATGATATTTTTCACATATTATATTTTTCCCACCAATCAAATCAAACGACATTAATAATATATTTAAAAATCAAAATATTACACTTGTGCAATTTTTGGAATTTTAAAATCTGCTAGGGATAAATGATTTGTCAATACTCTGTTGAATTTAAATTTTGCAATTTTCTAAATTGTCTCCTTTGCCTCAACCCAATTTGAAATGATTTGTATAATCTTCAAGCAAATTACTTAAGAAAAAGCAAAAGCAATGCACTGTAATAAGAAGGTTCTGCACTCCCATCTAGGGATCTATGTTTAACATAACATTCAAACTTGGGATTGCTATTTATAATATTCATCCACTAAAGTGTATTTTATGCAATTGAGTTCATTACTTGTATTTTTATTCAATTAACATATTTGAATATTATAATTTTCACATATTATATTTTTCTCACCAATGAAATTGAACAACATTAATAATAAATTTAAAAGTTAAAATATTTCAATTTTCCAATTTTTAAAATTTTAAAATCTGATAGGGATAAATGAATTGTCAATTCTCTATTGAAGTTAAATTTTTCAATTTTCGAATTGTCTCCTTTGCCTTAACACAATTTGAAATGATTTATATAATCTTAACACAAATTGCTTAAGAAAAAGCAAAATCACTGGGCTGTAATAAGAAGGTTCTGCACTCCCATTTAGGGACATATACTTAACATAACATTCAAACTTGGGATTGCTATTTAAAATATTCATCCACTAAAGTGTATTTTATGCAATTGAGTCCATTATTTGTATTTTTGTTCAATTAACTTATTCAAATATTGTATTTTTCTCACCAATCAAATCAAATGACTTTAATAATATATTTAAAAATCAAAATATTGCACTTTTTCAATTTTTGGAATTTTAAAATTTGCCAAGGATAAATGATTTGTCAATACTCTGTTGAATTTAAATTTTGCAATTTTCTGAATTGTCTTCTTTGCCTCAACACAATTTGAAATGATTTATATAATATTTAGGAAAATAACTTAAGAAAAAGCAAAAGCAATGGACTGTAATGAGAAGGTTCTGCACTCCCATCTTGCAATTTTTAGAATTTTAAAATCTACTAGGGATAAATAAATTGTCAAAAATCTGTTGAATTTAAATTTTTCAATTTTCTTAATTGTCTCCTTTACCTCAATGTAATTTCAAATCATTTATACAATTCCTTGTCTTCAGAAAAATTACATAAGAAAAAGGAAAAACAATCGATTCTAATAAGATCGATCCGCACTCTCATCTAGGGATATATGCTTCACATAACCTTGAAACTTGAGATTGCTATTTATAATATTCATCCACTAAAGTGTCTTTAATGCAATTAAGTCCATTACTTGTATTTTTGTTCAATTAACATATTCAAATATTATATTTTTCTCACCAATTAAATCAAACGACATTAACATTAAATTTAAAAATCAAAATATTTCAATTTTGTAGTTTTTTGAATTTTAAAATCTAGTAGGGATAAATGAATTACCAATACTCTGTTGAATTTAAATTTTCAATTTTCTGAATTGTCTCCTTTGCCTCAACGCAATTTGAAATGATTTATATAATCTTCAGGCAACTTACTTAAGAAAAAGCAAAAGCAATCGATTGTAATAAGAAGGTCTTGCACTCCCATCTAAGGATATATGCATAACACAACATTGAAACTTGGGTTTGCTATTTATAATATTCATCCACTAAAGTGTATTTTATGCAATTGGGTACATTACATGTATTTTTGTTCAATTAACATATTCAAATATAATATTTTTCGTATATTATATTTTAAAATCTAGTAGGGATAAATAAATTATCAATAATCTATTGAATTTAAATTTTGCAATTTCTGAATTATCTCCTTTGCCTCAACGCAATTTGAAATTATTTATATAATCTTCTAGCAACTTACTTAAGAAAAAGCAAAAGCAATCGACTATAATAAGAAGGTTCTACACTCCCATCTTGGGATATATGCTTAACACAACATTGAAACTTAGGATTGCTATTTATAATATTCATCCACTAAAGTGTATTTTATGCAATTGAGTCCATTACTTGTATTTTTGTTCAATTAACATATTCAAATATTGTATTTTTCTTACCAATCAAATCAAACGACATTAACAACAAATTTAAAAATCAAAATATTGCATTTTTGCAATTTTTAGAATATTGAAATCTGCTAGGAATAAACAAATTGTCAATAGTCTGTTGAATTTAAATTTAGAAATTTTCTTAATTCTCTCCTTTGACTCAATGCAATTTGAAATGATTTATAGAATTCCTGTTTTCAGACAAATTACTTAAGAAAAAGTAAAAGCAATGGACTCTAATAAGATGGTTCCACACTCCTATCTAGGGATATATGCTTCACACAACCTTGAAACTTGAGTTTGATATTTATAATATTCATTTGCTAAAGTGTCTTTTATGCAATTGAGTCCCTTACTTGTATTTTTGTTCAATGAACATATTCAAATATTATATTTTTCACATATTATATTTTTCTCACCAATTAAATCAAACGACATGAACAATAAATATAAAAATCAAAATATTTCGATTTTGCAATTTTTGGAATTTTAAAATCTGCTAGGGATAACTAAATTGTCAATACTCTGTTGAATTTAAATTTTGCAATTTTCTGAATTGTCTCCTTTGCCTCAATGTAAGTTGAAATGATTTATATAATCTTCTAGCAACTTAAGAAAAAGCAAAAGGAATCGACTGTAATAAGAAGGTTCTACACTCCCATCTTGGGATATATGCTTAACACAACATTGAATTTAGGATTGCTATTTATAATATTCATCCACTAAAGTGTATTTTATGTAATTGAGTCCATTACTTCTATTTTTGTTCAACTAACTTATTCAAATATTGTATTTTTCTCACCGATTAAATGGAACGACATTAACAACAAATTTAAAAATCAAACTATTCATTTTTGCAATTGTTAGAATATTAAAATCTGCCAGGGATAAATAAATTGTCAATAATCTGTTGAATTTAAATTTAACAATTTTCTTAATTCTCTCCTTTGACTCAATGCAATTTGAAATGATTTATAGAATTCCTGTTTTCAGACAAATTACTTAAGAAAAAGGAAAAGCAATGGACTCTAATAAGATGGTTCCGCACTCCCATCTAGGGATATATACTTCACACAACCTTGAAACTTGAGTTTGCTATTTATAATATTCATCCACTAAAGTGTCTTTTATGCTATTAAGTCCCTTACATGTATTTTTGTTCAATGAACATATTCAAATATTTTATTTTTCACATATTATATTTTTCTCACCAATTAAGTCAAACAGTATTAACAATAAATATAAAAATCAAAATATTTCGATTTTGCAATTTTTAGAATTTTAAAATCTGCTAGGGATAACTGAATTGTCAATACTCTGTTGAATTTAAGTTTTGCAATTTTCTGGATTGTCTCCTTTGCCTCAATGCAATTGAAATGATTTATATAATCTTCAGGAAAATTACTTAAGAAAAAGCAAAAGCAATGGACTGTAATAGGAAGGTTCTACACTCCTATTTAGGAATATATGCTTAACACAACATGGAAACTTGGGATTGCTATTTATAATATTCATCCACTAAAGTGTATTTTATGCAATTGAGTCCATTACTTGTATTTTTGTTCAATTAACTTATTCAAATATTGTATTTTTCTCACCAATCAAATCAAATGACATTAACAACAAATTTAAAAATCAAAATATTGCATTTTTGCAATTTTTAGAATATTAAAATATTCTAGGGATAAATAAATTGTCAATAATTTGTTGAATTTAAATTTAGCAATTTTCTTAATTCACTCCTTTGCCTCAATGCAATTTGAAATGATTTATAGAATTCCTGTTTTCAGACAAATTACTTAAGAAAAAGGAAAAGCAATGTACTCTAACAAGATGGTTCCACACTCCCATCTAGGGATATATGCTTCACACAACCTTGAAAAGGCAAAAGCAATCAACTGTAATAAAAAGGTTCTGCACTCCCATCCAAGAACATATGCTTAACACAACATTAAAATTAGAGACTGATATTTATAATATTCATCCACTAAAGTGTATTTTTTTCAATTGAGTCCATGACTTGTATTTTTGCTCAACTAACTTATTCAAATATTGTATTTTTCTCACCAATCAAATTCAAGGACATTAACAACAAATTTAAAAATTAAAATATTGCATTTTTTCAATTTTTAGAATTTTTAAATTTGCTAGGGATAAAGAAATTGTTAATAATCTGTGGAATTTATATTTTGCAATTTTCTTAATTGTCTCCTTTGCCTCAATGTAATTTGAAATGATTTATAGAATTCTTGTGTTCAGACAAATTACTTAGGAGAAAGGAAAACCAATGGACTCTAAAAAGATGGTTCCCCACTCCCATCTAGGGATATATGCTTTACACAATCTTGAAACTTGAGATTGCTATTTATAATATTCATCCATTAAAGTGTCTTTTGTGGAATTGAGTCCATTACTTGTATATTTTTTCAATTGACACATTCAAATATTATATTTTTCATATATTATATTTTCTCACCAATTAAATCAAACGACATTAACAACAAGTTTGAAAATCAAAATATTGCATTTTTGCAATTTTTAGAATTTTAAAATCTGTTAGGGATAAAGAAATTGTTAATAATCTGTAGAATTTAAATTTTGCAATTTTCTTAAGTGTCTCCTTTGCCTTAATGTAATTTGAAATGATTTATAGAATTCTGTCTTCAGACAAATTACTTAGGAAAAAGGAAAACCAATGGACTCTAAAAAGATGGTTCCCCACTTCCATCTAGGGATATATGCTTTACACAACCTTGAAACTTGAGATTGCTATTTATAATATTCATCCACTAAAGTGTCTTTTGTGGAATTGAGTCCATTACATATATATTTTTTCAATTGACATATTCAAATAATATATTTTTCACATATTATATTTTTCTCACTAATTAAATCAAACGACATTAACAACAAGTTTAAAAATCAAAATATTGCATTTTTGCAATTTTTAGAATTTTAAAATCTGTTAGGGATAAATGAATTGTTAATACTCCGTTGAATTTAAATTTTGCTATTTTCTGAATTGTCTCCTTTGCCTCAAGGTAATTTGAAATGATTTATATAATCTTTATGCAAATTGCTTAAGAAAAAACAAAAGCAATGCACTGTAATAAGAAGGTTTTGCACTTCCATCTAGGGATATGTGCTTAACACAACATTGAAACTTGGGATTGCAATTTATAATATTCATCCACTAAAGTTTATTTTATGCGATTGAGTTCATTACTTGTAATTTTGTTCAATTAACTTATTCAAATATTGTATTTTTCTAACCAATCTAATCAAACTAGATTAACAACAAATTTTAAAAATCAAAATATTGCACTTTTGCAATTTTTAGAATTTTAAAATCTGCTAGGATAAATAAATTGTGAATAATCTGTTGAATTTAAATTTGAAAATTTCCTAATTGTCTCCTTTGTCTCAATGCAATTTGAAATAATTTATAGAATTCTTGTCTTCAGACAAATTGGTTGAGAAAAAGGAAAAGGAAAGGACTCTAACAAAATGGTTCCCCACTCCCATCTAGGGATATACGCTTTACACAACTTTGAAACTTGAGAAAGCTATTTATAATATTCAATCCACTAAAGTGTCTTTTATAAAATTGAATCCATTACTTGTATTTTTGCTCAATTAACAAATTCAAATATTATATTTTTCACATATTATATTTTTCTCACTAATTAAATCAAACGACATTAACAATAAATTTCAAAATCAAAATATTTCAATTTTGCAATTTTTAGAATTTTAAAATCTATTAGGGATAAATGAATTGTCAATACTCTGTTGAAGTTAAATTTTGCAATTTTCTCAATTGTGTCCTTTGCCTTAACGCAATTTGAAATAATTTATATAATCTTCAGGCAAATTGTTTAAGAAAAAGCAAAAGCAATGGACAGTAATAAGAACATTCTACAATCCCATGTAGGGATATATGCTTAACACAATAATGAAACTTGGGATTGCTATTTATAACATTCATCCAATAAAGTGTATTTTATGCAATTGAGTTCATTACTTGTATTTTTGTTCAATTAACTTATTCAAATATTGTATTTTTCTAACCAATCTAATCAAAATACATTAATAACAAATTTAAAATCAAAATATTGCACTTTTGCAATTTTTAGAATTTTAAAATTTGCTAGGGATAAATAAATTGTTAATAATCTGTTGAATTTAAATTTTGAAAATCTCCTAATTGTCTCCTTTGCCTCAATGCAATTTGAAATAATTTATAGAATTCTTATCTTCAGACAAATTAGTTAAGAAGAAGCAAAAGGAAAGGACTCTAACAAGATAGTTCCCCACTCCCATCTAGAGATATATGCTTTACACAACCTTGAAACTTGAGATTGCTATTTAAAATATTCAATCCACTAAAGTGTCTTTTATGAAATGGAGTCCATTACATGTATTTTTGCTCAATTAATAGATTCAAATATAATATTTTTCACATATTATATTTTTCTTACCAATTAAATCAAACGACATTAACAATAAATTTAAAATCAAAATATTTCAATTTTTCAGTTTTTAGAATTTTAAAATTTGTTATGGATAAATGAATTGTCAATACTGTGTTGAAGTTAAATTTTGCAATTTTCTCAATTATGTCCTTTGCCTTAACGCAATTTGAAATGATTTATATAATCTTCAGGCAAATTGTTTAAGAAAAAGCGAAAGCAATGGACTGTAATAAGAAGGTTCTGCACTCCTATCTAGGGGTATATGCTTAACACAACAATGAAACTTGGGATTGCTATTTATAATATTCATCCACTAAATTGTATTTTATGCAATTGAGTTTATTACTTGTATTTTTGTTCAATTAAGATATTCAAGTATTGTATTTTTCTCACCAATCAAATCAAACGACATTAACAATAAATTTAAAAATCAAAATATTGCATTTTTGCAATTTTTAGAATTTTAAAATCTGCTAGGGATAAATGAATTGCCAATACTCTGTTCAATACAAATTTTGCTATTTTCAGAATTTTCTCCTTTGCCTCAATGCAATTTGAAATGATTTATATAATTTTTAAGCAAATTACTTAAGAAAAGGCAAAAGCAATGAACTGTAATAAGAAGGTTCTGCACACCCATCTAGGGATATGTGCTCAACACAACATTGAAACTTGGGATTGCAATTTATAATATTTATCCACTAAAGTGTATTTTATGCAATTGAGTCCATTACTTGTAATTTTGTTCAATTAACTTATTCAAATACTGTATATTCTAACCAATCAAATCAAACAACATTAATAACAAATTTAAAAATCAAAATTTTGCATTTTCGCAATTTTTAGAATTTTAAAATCTGCTAGGGATAAATAAATTGTCAATAATCTGTTAAATTTAAAATTTGAAAATTTCTTAAATTTCACCCTTGCCTCAATGCAATTTGTAATGATTAATAGAATTCTTGTCTTCAGACAAATTTGTTAAGAAAAAGCAACAGGAATGGACTCTAATAAGGTGGTTCCCCACTCCCATCTAGGGATATATGCTTTACACAACCTTGAAACTTGAGATTTTTATTTATAATATTCATCCGGTAAAGTGTCTTTTATGCAATTGAGTCCCTTGCTTGTATTTTTATTCAATTAACATATTCAAATATTACATTTTTCACATATTATATTTTTCTCACCAATTAAATCAAATGACATTAATAATAAATTTACACATCAAAATATTTCAATTTTGCAACTTTTTGAGTTTTAAAATCTGCTATGAATAAGTGAATTGTCAATAATCTGTTGAATTTAAATTTTGCAATTTTCTAAATTGTTTCCTTTGCCTCAACGCAATTTGAAATGATTTATATAATCTTCAGGCAAATTACTTAAGAAAAAGCAAAAGCAATGGACTGTAATAAGAAGGTTTTGCACTCTCATCTAGAGATATATGCTTAACACAACAATGAAACTTCGGATTGCTATTTATAATATTTATCCACTAAATTGTGTTTTATGCAATTGAGTCCATTACTTGTATTTTTGTTCAATTAACATATTCAAATATTGTATTTTTCTCATCAATCAAATCAAACGACATTAATAATAAATTTAAAAATCAAAATATTGCATTTTTGCAATTTTTAGAATTTTAAAATTTGCTAGGGATAAATGAATTGTCAATACTCTGTTGAATTTAGATTGCTATTTATAATATTCATCCACTAAAGTTTCTTTTGTGTAATTGAGTCCATTACTCGTATATTTTTTCAATTGACATATTCAAATATTATATTTTTCACATATTATATTTTTCTCACCAATTAAATCAAACAACATTAACAACAAATTTGAAAATCAAAATATTGCATTTTTGCAATTTTTAGAATTTTCAAATCTGCTACGGATAAGTGAATTGTCAATACTCTGTTGAATTTAAATTTTGCAATTTTTTGAATTGTCTCCTTTGCCTCAACGCAATTTGAAATGATTTATATAATTTTTAGGCAAATTACTTAAGAAAAAGCAAAAGTAATAGACTGTAATAAGAAGGTTCTGCACTCCCATCTAGGGATATATGCTTAACCCAACATTGAAACTTGGGTTTGCTATTTATAATATTCATCCAATAATGTGTATTTTATACAATTGAGTCCATTACTCGTATTTTTGTTCAATTAACTTATTTAAATATTATATTTTTCACATATTATATTTTTCTCACCAATTAAACCAAACGACATTAACATTAAATTTAAAAATCAAAATATTTCAATTTTGCACTTTTTCAAATTTTAAAATCTGCTAGGGATAAATGAATTGTCAATACTCTCTTGAATTCAAATTTTGCAATCTTCGGAATTGTCTCCTTTACCTCAACGCAATTTGAAATGATTGATAGAATTCCTGTCTTCAGACAAATTACTTAAGAGAAAGGAAAACCAATGGAGTCTAAAAGATGGTTCCCTACTCCCATCTAGGGATATATGCTTTACACAACCTTGAAATTTGAGATTGCTATTTATAATGTTTATCCACTAAAGTGTATTTTCTGCAATTGAGTCCATTACTTGTATTTTTGTTCAGTTGACATATTCAAATATTATATTTTTCACATATTATATTTTTCTCACTAATTAAATCAAATGACTTTAACAATAAATTTAAAAATCAAAATATTGCATTTTTGCAATTTGTTGGGATTTTAAAATCTGCTAAGGATAAATGAATTGTCAATACTCTATTGAATTTAACCTTTGCAATTCTCTAGATTGTCTCATTTGCCTCAACGCAATTTGAAATGATTTATATAATTTTCAGGCAAATTATTTAAGAAAAAGCAAAAGCAATGGATTGTACTAAGAAGGTTCTGCACTCTCATATAGGGATATATGCTTAACACAAGATTGAAACTTAAGTTTGCTATTTATAACATTCTCCACTAAAGTGTATTTTATGCAATTGAGTGCATTACTTGTATTTTTGTTCAATTAACATATTCAAATATTTAATTTTTGACATATTATATTTTTCAAACCAAATAAATCAAACAACATTAACATTAAATTTAAAAATCAAAATATTTCATTTTTGCAATTCTTCAAATTTTAAAATCTGCTAGGGATAAATGAATTGTCAATACTCTATTGAATTTAAATTTTGCAATTTTCAGAATTGTCTCTTATGCCTTAACGTAATTAGAAATGATTTATATAGTTTCAGGCAAATTACTTAAGAAAAAGCAAAAGCAATCAACTGTAATAAGAAGGTTTTGCACACCCATCTAGGGATATATGCTTAACACAACATTAAAACTAGAGATTGCTATTTATAATATTCATCCACTAAAGTGTATTTTATGCAATTGAGTCCATTACTTGTATTTTTGTTCAATTAATATATTTAAATATTATATTTTCACATATTATATTTTTCTCACCAATTAAATCAAACGACATTAATAATAAATTTAAAAATCAAAATATTTGAATTTTACAATTTTTTGAATTTTAAAATCTGCTTGGGATAACTGTATTGTCAATACTCTGTTGAATTTAAATTTTGCAATTTTCTAAATTGTCTCCTTTGCCTTAATGCAAGTTGAAATGATTTCTATAATTTTCAGGCAAATTACTTAAGAAAAAGTAAAAGCAATGGACTGTAATAAGAAGGTTCTGCACTCCCATCTAGGGATATATGCTTAACACAACATTAAAACTTGGGATTGCTTTTTATAATCTTCATCCATGAAAGTGTATTTTATGCAATTGAGTGCATTACTTTTATTTTTGTTCAACTAACTTATTCAAATATTGTATTTTTCTAACCAATCAAATCAAAGGATATTAACAACAAATTTAAAAATCAAAATTTTGCATTTTTCAATTTTTACAATTTTAAAATCTGCTAAGGATAAGGATAAAGAAATTGTCAATAATCTGTAGAATTTAAATTTTGCAATTTTCTTAATTGTCTCCTTTGTCTCAATGTAATTTGAAATGATTTATAGAATTCCTGTGTTCAAACAAATTACTTAGAAAAAAGGAAAACCAATGGAGTCTAAAAAGATGGTTCCCCACGTCCATCTGGGATATATGCTTTACACAACCTTGAAATTTGAGATTGCTATTTATAATATTTATCCATTAAAGTGTCTTTTGTGAAATTGAGTCCATTACTTGTATATTTTTTCAATTGACATATTGAAATATTATATTTTTCACATATGATATTTTTCTCACCAATTAAATCAAACAACATTAACAACCAATTTAAAAATCAAAATATTGCATTTTTGTAATTTTTAGAATTTTAAAATCTGCTAGGGATAAAGAAATTGTTAATAATCTGTAGAATTTAAATTTTGCAATTTTCTTAATTGTCTACTTTGCCTCAATGTAATTTGAAATGATTTATAGAATTCTTGTCTTTAGACAAATTAGTTAGGAAAAAGGAAAACCAATGGACTCTAAAAAGATGGTTCCCCACACCCAGCTAGGGATATATGCTTTACACAACCTTAAAACTTGAGATTGCTATTTATAATATTCATATACTAAAGTGTCTTTTATGGAATTGAGTCCATTACTTGTATTTTTATTCAATTGGCATGTTCAAATATTATATTTTTCACATATAAGATTTTTCTCACCAATTAAATCAAATGACATTAATAATAAATTTTAAAATCAAAATATTACATTTTTGCAATTTGTTGGAATTTTAAAATCTGAATTGTTTTTTTGTCTCAACGCAATTTGAAATGATTTATATAATTTTCGAGCAAATTACTTAAGAAAAGCAAAAGCATGGACTATCCTAAGAAGGTTCTGCACTCCAATCGAGGATATATGCTTAACACAATTAAAACTTAGGTTAGCTATTTATAATACTCATCCACAAAAGTGTATTTTATGCAATTGAATCCATTACTTGTATTTTGTTCAATTAACATATTTAAAATTATATTTTTCACATATTATATTTTTCTCGCAATTAAATCAAACGACATTAACATTAAATTTAAAAATCAAATATTTCATTTTTGCAATTCTTCGATTTTAAAATCTGCTAGGATAAATGAATTGTCAATACTTTATTGAATTTAACTTGGAAATTTTCTGAATTGTCTCCTTTGCCTCAATGCAATTTAAAATGATTTATATAATCTTCTGACAAATTACTAAGAAGAGTAAACATGGACACTAATAAGAAGGTTATGCACTCCCATCTAGGGATATATGCTTAACACAAAAATGAAACTTGGGATTGCTATGTATAATATTATCCACTAAAGTGTATTTTATGCAATTGAGTTCATTACATGTATTTATGTTAAATTAAGATATTCAAATATTGTATTTGTCTCACCAATCAAATCAAAAGAGATTAACAGTAAATTTAAAAATCAAAATATTCCACTTTTGTAATTTTTAGAATTTTAAAATTTGCTATTGAATTTAAATTTTGTAATTTTGTTAATTGTCTCATTTGCCTCAATGCAATTTGAAATCATTTGAAGAATTCTTGACTTCAGAGAAATTTCTTAAGAAAAAGTAAAAGCAATGGACTATAATAAGAAGGTTTTGCACTCCCATCTAGGGGTATATGCCTAACCTAGCAATGAAATTTGGGATTTAATTATTTACTTTGCCTCATTGCAATTTGAAATAATTTATAGAATTCTTATCTTCAGACAAATTGCTTGAGAAAAAGGAAAAGCAATGGACTCAAATAAGATGTATTTTATGCAATTAAGTCTATTACTTGTATTTTTGTTCAATTAACATATTTAAATATTATATTTTTCACATATTATATTTTTCTCACCAATTAAATCAAACAACATTAACAATAAATTTAAAAATAAAAATATTTCAATTTTGCAATTTTTCGAATTTCAAATCTACTAAGGATAAGTGAATTGTCAATACTATGTTGAATTTAAATTTTGCAATTTTCTAAATTGTCTCCTTTGCCTAAACGCAATTTCAAATGATTTATATAATCTTCAGGCAGATTATTTAAGAAAAAGTAAAGGCAATGGACTGTAATAAAAAGGTTCTACACTCCATCTAGGGATATATGCTTAACACAACAATGAAACTTGGGATTGCTATTTATAATACTCATCCACTAAATTGTATTTTATGCAATTGAGTTCATTACTTGTATTTTTGTTCAGTTAAGATATTCAAATATTGTATTTTTCTCACCAATAAAATCAAATGACAATAAAAATAAATTTAAAAATCAAAATGTTCCATTTTTGCAAGCTTTAGAATTTTAAAATTTGCTAAGGATAAATGAATTGTCAATACTCTCTTGAACTTAAATTTTGCAATTTTCTTAATTGTCTCCTTTGCCTCAATGCAATTTGAAATCATTTATAGAATTCTTGTCTTTAGAGAAATTACTTAAGAAAAAAGAAAAGCAATGAACTCGAATAAAAAGGTTCCCCACTCCCATCTAGGGATATATGCTTCACACAACCTTGAAACTTGAGATTGCTATTTATAATATTCATCCACTCTAATGTCTTTTATGCAATTGAGCCCATTACTTGTATTTTAGTTCAATTAACATATTCATATATTATATTTTTCACATATTATATATTTATCTCTAATTAAATCAAATGACATTAACAATAAATTTCAAAATTAAAATATTTCAATTTTGCAATTTTTTGAATTTTAAAATTTGCTAGGGATAAGTGAATTGTTAGTACTCTATTGAATTAAAATTTTGCAATTTTCTAAATTATCTCCTTTGCCTAAAGGCAATTTGAAATGATTTATATAATCTTCAAAAAAATTACATATGAAATAGCAAAAGCAAGGGACTGTAATAAGAAGGTTCTGCACTCCCATCTAGGAATATATGCTTAATACAACAATGAAACTAGGGATTGCTATTTATAATACACATCCACTAAATTGTATTTTATGCAATTGAGTCCATTACTTGTATTTTTGTTCAGTTAAGATATTCAAATATTGTATTTTTCTCAACAATCAAATCAAACGACATTAATAATAAATTTAAAAATCAAAATATTCCATTTTTGCAATTGTCAGAATTTTAAAATCTGCTAGGGATAAATGAATAGTCAATACTCCCTTGAATCTAAATTTTGCAATTTTCTTAATTGTCTCTTTTGCCTCAATGTAATTTGAAATGATTTAGAAAATTCTTGTGTTCAGAGAATTACTTAAGAAAAAGGAAAAGCAATAGACTCTAATATGATGGTTCCCCACTCTCATCTAAGGATATATACTTCACACAACCTTAAAACTTGAGATTGCTATTTATGATATTCATCCACTAAAGTTTCTTTTATGCAAGTGAGTCCATTACGTGTATTTTTGTTCAATTAATAAATTAAAATGTTATATTTTTCACATATTATATTCTTCTCACCAATTAAATCAAACGACATTAAGAATAAATTTAAAAATCAAAATATTTCAATTTTGCAATTTCTTGAATTTCAATTGTCAATACACTGTTGAATTTAAATTTTGCAATTTTCTAAAGTGTCTCCATTGCCTTAACCCAATTTGAAATGATTTATATAATCTTCAGGCAAATTACTTAAGAAAAAGCAAAAGTAATGGACTGTAAAAAGAAGCTTCTGCACTTCCATCTAGGGATATATGTTTAATACAACATTGAAACTTGGGAGTGCTATTTATAATATCATCCACTAAATTGTGTTTTATGCAATTGACTCCATTACTTGTATTTTTGTTCAATTAAGATATTCAAATATTGTATTTTTCTCTCCAATCAAATAAAACGACATTAACAATAAATTTAAAAATCAAAATATTCCATTTGTGCAATTCTTAGAATTTTAAAATCTGCTAGGGATAAATGAATTGTCGATACTCTCTTGAATTTAAATTTTGCAATTTTTTGAATTGTCTCCTTTTCCTCAACGCAATTTGAAATGATTTATATAATCTTGAGGCAAATTACTTAAAAAAAAAGTAAAAACAATTGATTGTAATAAAAAGGTTCTACACTCCTATCTAAGGATATATGCTTTACACAACCTTGAAACTTGAAATTGTTATTTATAATATTCATCCACCAAAGTCTCTCTTGAATTTCACTTTTGCAATTTTCTTAATTGTCTCCTTTACCTCAAAGCAATTTGAAATGATTTATATAATCTTCAGGCAAATTACTTAAGAAAAAGCAAAAGCAATGGACTATAATAAAAAGGTTTTGCGCTCCCATATAAGGATATATGCTTAACACAAGATTGAAACTTAGTATTGCTATTTGTAATATTCATCCACTAAAGTGTATTTTATGCAATTGAGTCCATTACTTGTATTTTTGTTCAAATAACTTATTCAAAAATTGTATTTTTCTCACCAATCAAATCAAATGACACTAACAACAAATTTCAAAATCAAAATATTGCATTTTTGCAATTTTTAGAATTTTAAAATCTGTTAGGGACAAATAAATTGTCCATAATCTGTTGAATTTAAATTTTGTAATTTTCTTAATCGTCTCCTTTGCCTCAATGCAATTTGAAATGATTTAGAGAATTCTTGTCTTTAGAGAAATTACTTAAGAAAAAGGAAAAGCAATGGATTCTAATAAGACGGTTCCCCACTCCCATCAAGGGATATATGCTTCACACAACCTTGAAATTTGAGATTGCTATTTATAATATTCATCCACTAAAGTATCTTTTATGCAATTGAGTCTATTATTTGTATTTTTGTTCAATTAAATTATTTAAATATTATATTTTTCACTTATTATATTTTTCTCACCGATTAAATCAAACGACATTAACGATAAATTGAAAAATCAAAATATTTCAATTTTGCAATTTTTAGAATTTTAAAATTTGCTACGGATAAGTGAATTGTCAATACTCTGTTGAATTTAAATTTTGCAATTTGTTGAATTGTCTCCATTGCCTCAATGCAATTTGAAATGATTTATATAATTTTCAGGCAAATTACTTAAGAAAAAGCAAAAGTAATAGACTGTAATAAGAAGGTTCTGCACTCCCATCTAGGGATATATACTTAACACAACATTGAAACTTAGGTTTACTATTTATAATATTCATCCAATAAAGTGTATTTTATGCAATTAAGTCCATTACTTGTATTTTTGTTCAATTAAAATATTCAAATATTATATATTTCACATATTATATTTTTCTCATCAATTAAATCAAACGACATTAACATTAAATTTAAAAATCAAAATATTTAAATTTTGCATTTTTTGAATTTTAAAATCTGTTAGGGATAAATGATTTGTCAATACTCTGTTGAATTTAAATTTTGCAATTTTCGGAATTGTCTCCGTTGCCTTAACGCAATTTGAAAAGATTTATATAATCTTCAGGCAAATTATTTCATAAAAAGCAAAAACAATCGACTGTAATAAGAAAGTTATGCACTCCCATCTAGGGATATATGCTTCACACAACCCATTACTTTTATTTTTGTTCAATAGACATATTTAAATATTATATTTTCACGTATTATATTTTTCTCACCAGTGAAATGAAACGACATTAACAATAAATTTAAAAATCAAAATATTTCAATTTTGCAATTTTTCGAATTTTAAAATCTACTAAGGATAAACGAATTGTCAGTACTCTGTTGAATTTAAATTTTGTAATTATCGGAATTGTCTCCTTTGCCTCAATGTAATTTGAAATGATTTATATAATCTTCAAGCAATTTACTTAACAAAAAGCAAAAGTAATGGACTCTAATAAGAAGGTTATGCACTCCCATTTAGGGATATATACTTAACACAACAATCAAACTTTGGATTGCTATTTATAATATTTATCCACAAAATTGTATTTTAAGCAATTAAGTCCATTAATTGTATTTTTGTTCAATTAAGATATTCAAATACTGTATTTTTCTCACTAATCAAATCAAACGACATTAACAATAAATTTAAAAATCAAAATATTGCATTTTTGTAATTTTTAGAATTTTAAAATCAGCTAGGAATAAATGAATTGTCAAACTTTTTCAATTTTTTGAAATTGTCTCCTTTGCCTCAACGCAATTTGAAATGATTTATATAATCTTCAAGCAAATTACTTAAGAAAAAACAAAAGTAATGAATTCTAATAAAAAGGTTATGCACTCCCATCTAAGAATATATGTTTAACACAACATTGAAACTTAGGAATGCCATTTATAATATTCATCCACTAAATTGTATTTTATGCAATTGAGTCCATTACTTGTATTTTGTTCAATTAAGATATTCAAATATTGTATTTTTTCTCACCAATCAAATCAAATATCATTAACAATAAATTTAAAAATCAAAATATTGCATTTTTGCTGTTTTTAAAATTTTAAAATCTGCTAAGTTGCACAATTCTAAGTTGACATTGCTATTTATAATATTGATCCACTAAAGTGTCTTTTAAGTAATTGAGTCCATTATTTGTATTTTTGTTCAATTAACATATTCAAATATTATATTTTTCACATATTATATTTTTCTCACCAATTAAATCAAACGACATTAACAATAAATTTGAAAATCAAAATATTGCATTTTTGTAATTTTTAGAATTTTAAAATCTGGTAGGGATAAATGAATTGTCAATACTCTGTTGAATTTAACTTTTGCAATTTTCTGAATTGTCTCCTTTGCCACAATGCAATTTGAAATGATTTATATAATTTTCAAGCAAATTACTTAAGAAAAAGCAAAAGCAAAGGACTATAATAAGAAGGTTTTGCACTCCAATCTAGGGATATATACTTAACACAACATTGAAACTTGGGTTTGCTATTTATAATATTCATCCCCTAAAATGTATTTTATGCAATTGAGTCCATTACTTGTATTTTTGTTCAATTAACATATTCAAATATTATATTTTTCACATATCATATTTTTCTTACCAATTAAATCAAACGACATTTACATTAAATTTAAAAATCAAAATATTTCAATTTTGCACTTTTTCGAATCTTAAAATTTGCTAGGGATAAATGAATTGTCAATACTCTATTGAATTTAAATTTTTCAATTTTCAGAATTGACTCCGTTGCCTCAATGCAATTTGAAAAGATTTATATAATCTTCAGGCAAATTACTTCAGAAAAAGCAGAAACAATCGACTGTAATAAGAAGGGTCTGCACTCCCATCTAAGGATATATGCTTAACACAACATTGAAATTTAGGAATGCTATTTATAATATTGATCCACTAAAGTGTACTTTATGCAATTGAGTCTATTATTTGTATTTTTGTTCAATTAACATATTCAAATATAATATTTTTCACATATTATATTTTTCTCACCAATGAAATCAAACGACATTAACAATAAATTTAAAAATCAAAATATTCCATTTTTGCAATTTTTAGAATTTTAAAATCTGCTAGGGATAAAGAAATTGTTAATAATCTGTAGAATTTAAATTTTTCAATTTTCTTAATTCTCTCCTTTGCCTCAATGTAATTTGAAACGATGTATAGAATTCCTATCTTTAAACAAATTACTTGGAAAAGGGGGAACCAATGAACTCTAAAAGATGGTTCCCCACTCCTATCTAGGGATGTATGTTTACACAACCTTGAAATATGAGATTGCTATTTATAATATTCATCCACTAAAGTGTTTTTTATGCAATTGAGTCCATTACTTATATTTTTGATCAATTAAGATATTCAAATATTATATTTTTCGCATATTATATTTTTTCTCACCCATTAAATCAAATGGCATTAAATTAAATTTAAAAATCAAAATATTTCAATTTTTCAATTTTTCAAATTTCAAAATTTGCTAGGGATAAATGAATTGTCAATACTCTGTTTAATTTAAATTTTGCAATTTTCAGAATTGTCTCCTTTGCCTCAACGCAATTTGAAATGATTTATATAATCTTCAGGCAAATTACTCAAGCAAAAAAAAAAAAGCAATGGACTGTAATAACAAAGTTTTGCACTCCTATCTAGGAATATATGCCTAACACAACATCAAAACTTGGGATTGTTATTTATAATATTCATCCACTAAAGTGTATTTTATGCAATTGAGTCTATTACTTGTAATTTGTTCAATTAAGATATTGAAATATTGTATTTTTCTCACCAATTAAATCAAACAACATAAACAATAAATT
>JAIRCJ010000564.1:47777-58631 GCA_020883675.1 Bruguiera gymnorhiza
TATTCATCCACTAAAAATGTCTTTCATGCAATTGAGTCCATGACTTGTTTTTTTGTTCAATCACATATTCAATATTATATTTTTCACATATTATATTTTTCTCACCACTTAAATCAAACGCATTAAACAAAAATTTAAAATCCAAAATTATTTTTTAATTTTGCATTTTAGAATTAAAAATCTGCTAGGATAAATGAATTGTCGATACTCTATTGAAGTTAAATTTTGCAATTTTCTAAATTGTGTCCTTTGTCTTAATTGCAATTTGAAAAGATTTATATAATCTTCAGCCAAATTACTTACGAGAAAACAAAAGTAATGAACTGTAATAAGAAGGTTATTACCCCATCTAGGGATATATGCTTAACAAAACATTGAAACTTAGGATTGTATTTTATAATATTCATCCACTAAAGTGTTTTTTATGCAATTGAGTCCATTACTTGTAATTTTGTTAAAGTAACTTATTCAAATATTGTATTTTTCTCGCGAATCAAATCAAACAACATTAACAACAAATTTAAAATCACAATATTGCACTTTTACAATTTTTAGAATTTTAACATCTGCTAGGGATAATTAACTTGTCAATAATCTATTGAATTTAAATTTGAAAATTTCTTAACTGTCTCCTTTGTCTCAATGCAATTTGAAATGATTTATATAATCTTCAGGCAAATTACTTGATAACATGCAAAAGCAATGGACTGTAATAAGAAGGTTTTGCACTCCTATCTAAGGATATGTGCTTCACAAAACATTGAAACTTGGAATTGCTATTTATAATATTCATCCACTAAAGTGTATTTTATGCAATTGAGTCCATTACTTGTAATTTTGTTCAATTAAGATATTCAAATATTTTATTTTTCTCACCAATCAAATCAAACGACATTAACATTAAATTGAAAAATCAAAATATTGCATTTTTGCACTTTCTAGAATTTTAAAATCTGCTAGGGATAAATGAATTGTAAATTCTCCGTTGAATTTAAATTTTGCTATTTTCTGAATTGTCTCCTTTGCCTCAACGCAATTTGAAATGATTTATATAATTTTCAGACAAATTACTTAAGAGAAAGCAAAAGCAATAGACTGTAATAAGAAGGCTCTCCACTCCATCTAGGATATATGCTGAAGACAACATTGAAACTTGGGATTGTTATTTATAATATTCATCCACTAAAGTGCATTTAATGCACTTGAGTCATTACTTGTATTTTTGTTCAATTAACTTATTCAAATATTGTATTTTTCTCACCAATCAAATCTAACGACATTAACAATGAATTTAAAAATCAAAATATTGCATTTTTGCAATTTTTAGAATTTTAAAATCTGCTATGGGATAAAGAAATTGTTAATAATATGTAGAATTTAAATTTTGCAATTTTCTTAATTGTCTCATTTGCCTCAATGTAATTTTAAATGATTTATAGAATTCCTGTCTTTAGACAAATTACTTAAGAAAAAGAAAAGCAATGGACTCTAGTAAGATTGTTCCGCACTCCAATCGAGGGATATATACTTCACACAACCTTGAAACTTGAGATTCCTATTTATAATATTAATCCACTAAAGTGTCTTTTATGCAATTGAGTCCATTACTTGTATTTTTGTTCAATTAACATATTCAAATATTATATTTTTTACATATTATATTTTTCTCACCAATTCAATCGAACAACATTAACAATAAACTTAAAAATCAAAATATTTCAATTTTGCAATTTTTCAAATTTTAAAATCTGCTAAGGATAAGTAAATTGTCAATACTCTGTTGAATTTAAATTTTGCAATTTTCTAAATTGTCTCCTTTGCCTCAATGCAATTTGAAATGATTTATATAATCTTCAGGCAAATTACTTAAGAAAAAGCAAAAGCAATTCACTGTAATAAGAAGGTTTTGCACTGCCATCCAGGGATATATGCTTAACATAACATTGAAACTTGAGATTGCTATTTATAATATTAATCTGCTAAAGTGTATTTTATGCAATTGTGTCCATTACTTGTTTTTTTGTTCAATTAACATATTTAAATATTATATTTTTCACATATTATATTTCTCTCACCAATTCAATCAAACGACATTAACAATAAATTTAAAATCAAATATTTCAATTTTGCAATTTTTCGAATTTTAAAATCTTCTAGGATAAGTGAATTGTCAATACTCTGTTGAATTTAAATTTTACAATTTTCTAAATTGTCTCCTTTGCCTCAATACAATTTGAAATAATTTATATAATCTTCAGGCAAATTACTTAAGAAAAAGCAAAAGCAATTCACTGTAATAAGAACGTTCTGCACTCCTATCCAGGGATATATGCTTAACACAACATTGAAACTTGGGATTGCTATTTATAATATTCATCCACTAAAGCGTATTTTATGTAATTGAGTCCATTACTTGTATTTTTGTTCAATTAACATATTCAAATATTGTATTTTTCTCACCAGTCAAATCAAACGACATTAACAACAAATTTAAAACTCAAAATATTGCATTTTTGCAATTTTTAGAATTTTAAAATCTGCTAGGGACAAATAAATTGTAAATAATCTATTGAATTTAAATTTTGCAATTTTCTTAATTGTCTCCTTTGGCTCAATGCAATTTGAAATGATTTATAGAATTCTTGCCTTCAGACAAATTACTTAAGAAAAAGGAAAAGCAATGGACCCTAATAAGATGGTTCCCCACTCCCATCTAGGGATATATGCTTCACACAACCTTGAAACTTGAGATTGCTATTTATAATATTCATCCACTAGAGTGTCTTTTATGCTATTGAGTCCATTACTTGTATTTTTGTTCAATTGACATATTCAAATATTATATTTTTCACATATTATATTTTCTCACCAATTAAATCAAATGACATTAATAATAAATATAAAAATCAAAATATTTCAATTTTGCTATTTTTAGAATTTTAAAATCTAATAGGGATAATTGAATTGTCAATACTCTGTTGAATTTAAATTTTGCAATTTTCTAAATTGTCTCCTTTGCCCCAATGCAATTTGAAATGACTTTTATAATTTTCAGGCAAATCACTTAAGAAAAAGCAAAAGTAATGGACTGTTATAAGAAGGTTCTGCACTCCATCTAGGGATATATGCTTAACCCAACATTGAAACTTGAGATTCCTATTTATAATATTCATCCACTAAAGTGTATTTTATACAATTGAGTCCATTACTTTTATTTTTGTTCAATTAACTTATTCTAATATTGTATTTTTCTCACCAATCAAATCAAACGAAATTAATAATAAATTTAAAAATCAAAATATTGTTCTTTTGCAATTTTTGGAATTTTAAAATCTACTAGGGATAAATGATTTGTCAATACTCTATTGAATTTAAATTTTGCAATTTTCTGATTTATCTCCTTTGCCTTAACATAATTTGAAGTGATTTACATAATCTTCAGGCAAATTACTTAAGAAAAAGCAAAAGCAATGCACTGTAATAAGAAGGTTATGCACTCGCATCCAGGGATATATGCTTAACACAACATTGAAACTTGGGATTGCTATTTATAATATTCATCCACTAAAGTGTATTTTATGCAATTGAGTCCATTACTTGTATTTTTGTTCAATTAACTTATTCAAATATTGTATTTTTCTCACCAATCAAATCAAACGACTTTAACAACAAATTTAAAAATCAAAATATTGCCTTTTGGCAATTTTTAGAATTTTAAAATCTGCTAGGGATAAATAAATTGTCAATAATTTGTTGAATTTAAATTTTTCAATTTTCTTAATTGTCTACTTTGCCTCAATGCAATTTTAAATGAATTATAGAATTCCAGTTTTCAGACAAATTACTTAGGAAAAAGGAAAAGCAATGGACTCTAATAAGATCGTTCCGCACTCCCATCTAGAGATATATGCTTCACACAACCTTGAAACTTGAGATTCCTATTTATAATATTCATCCACTAAGGTGTCTTTTATGCAATTGAGTCCATTACTTGTATCCTTATTCAATTAACATATTCAAATATTATATTTTTCTCACCAATTAAATCGAACGACATTAACATTAAATTTAAAAATCAAAATATTTCGATTTTGCAATTTTTTGAATTTTAAAATCTGGTAGGGATAAATGAATTGTCAATACTCTGTTGAATTTAAATTTTGCAATTTTCTGAATTGTCTCCCTTACCTCAACGCAATTTGAAATGATTTATATAATCTTCTGGCAACCTACTTAAGAAAAAGCAAAAGCAATCGACTATAATAAGAAAGTTCTGCACTCCCATCTAGGGATATATGCTTAACACAACTTTGAAACTTGGGACTGCTACTTATAATATTCATCCACTAAAGTGTATTTTATACAATTGAGTCCGTTACTTGTATTTTTGTTCAATTGACATATTCAAATATTATATTTTTCACATATTATATTTCTCTCACCAATTAAATCAAATGACATTAACAATAAATTTAAAAATCAAAATATTTCAATTTTGTAATTTTTTGCATTTTAAAATCTGCTAGGGAGAAATGAATTGTCAATACTCTATTGGATTTAACTTTTGCAATTTTCTGAATTGTCTCCTTTACCTCAACACAATTTGAAATGATTTATATAATCTTCAGGCAAATTACTTAAGAAAAAGCAAAAGCAATGGACTATAATAAGAAGGTTCTGCACTCCCAACTAGGGATTGCTATTTATAATATTCATCCACTAAAGTGTCTTTTATGCAATTAAGTCCATTACTTGTATTTTTGTTCAATTAACATATTCAAATATTATATTTTTCACATATTATATTTTTCTCACCAATTAAATCAAACGACATTAACATTAAATTTAAAAATCAAAATATTTCGATTTTGCAATTTTTAGAATTTTAAAATCTGCTAGGAATAAGTGAATTGTCAATACTTTGTTGAATTTAAATTTTGCAATTTTCTAAATTGTCTCCTTTCCCTCAACGCTATTTGAAATGATTTATATAATCTTCAGGCAAATTACATAAGAAAAAACAAAAGCAATGGACAGTTATACGATGGTTCTGCACTCCCATTTTGGGATATATGCTTAACACAACATTGAAACTTGGGATTGTTATTTATAATATTCATCCACGAAAGTGTATTTTATGCAACTGAGTCCATTACTTGTATTTTCGTTCAATTAATATATTTAAATATTATAATTCTCACATATTATATTTTTCTCACCAATTAAATCGAACGACAATAATAATAAATTTAAAAGTTAAAATATTTCAATTTTCCAATTTTTAGAATTTTAAAATCTGCTAGGGATAAATGAATTGTCAATTCTTTGTTGAAGTTAAATTTTGCAATTTTCAGAATTGTCTCCTTTGCCTCATCGCAATTTGAAATGATTTATATAATCTTCAGGCAAATTGTTTAAGAAAAAGCAAAAGCAATGGGCTGTAATAATAATGTTCTGCACTCCCATCTTGGGATATATGCTTAACACAACATTAAAACTTGGGTTTCCTATTTATAATATTCATCCACTAAAGTGTATTTTATACAATTGAGTCCATTACTTGTATTTTTGTTCAATAAACTTATTCAAATATTGTATTTTTCTCACCAATCAATTCAAACGACATTAACAACAAATTTAAAAATCCAAATATTGCATTTTTGCAATTTTGAGAATTTTAAAATCTGTTAGGGATAAATAAATTGTCAATAATCTGTTGAATTTAAAATTTGCAATTTTCTTAATTCTTTCTTTTGCTTCAATGTAATTTGAAATGATTTATAGAATTCCTGTTTTCAGACAAATTACTTAAGAAAAAGGAAAAGCAATGGACTCGAGAATAAGGTGACTGAAATGAAAGTCACATAAGCAAAGAAGCCAGCAACCTTGTCTACACAGCAAGTAATGAACAAAAGAAAACAAGCTATGATTAGACCCAAGAAGAGACAGTTTCAAGGTTACTGTCTTTATTGTGAAGTTCAGGGTCATAAGGCAAGTAAATGCTGGTGGAGAAGGCCAGTATATGTCTCCAACTTGAGAAGATACGATGCTGCATACAGGGGGAGACAATACAAAATTCAGAGGAGAACACCTGTTGTGAGTTCTTGCACAAACTGTAAAAGGCAAGGACACACTGACAAGAATTGTTGGTGGAAGCCCAAACCAGTGGTTTCAAAGAACAAGTTTGCTATATTGGGAGATTTGGAATAGTGTGAAAGGTGCGGGCAAGATGGCCATAATGCCAAGAGATGCATGACACTTCTCCCTGAGCAAGAGAAGGCACTAAATGGCACAGTGAAAGAAATTAGTACAGTCAAAGCTGAGAAAAAGGAGAAAGCTATCATCAAGCCAGTTCAAAAGAAGGAATATAAAGCTAAAAGGGAGGTGGCTAATATAGCTGAAATTGCACTAAAGGCTGACTACAAGGATAAGCAGTGGATCTTTGATAGTGGGTGCACTTCACACATGACAGGAGACAAGAGTAAATTATCAAAATTGAACAAGTTAAGAGAAGGCAGAGTCAAGTTTGACAATGATGATTCACTCAACATCAGTGGTCAAGGGTCAGTAAATATTGGAAAAGGAAAGCTGAAAGATGTTCTGCACGTTGAAGGACTCAGATATAATCTAGCATCTGTCAGCCAACTATGCAATGAAGACCATAAAGTGATATTCACAAAAACAGCTATTGCAGCCGGGAAGAGAATAGCTGGAAATTTATATGTGATTGATGAGGACAAGACAAACAGCTGTTTACTTACAAAAGAAGAAGAAAATCAACTCTGGCATAGGAGGTTGGGACACTTAACACAGAAGAATATGAGGAAACTGACCACTACTGATGCAATCAGAGACATTCCAGACCTCAAGAGAGAGAGGGAGTATGTCTGCTCATTATGCTCTAAAGGAAAACAAGTCAGAAAGCAGTATAAGACCAAAGAGGTCAGTTCTGAAGCAGTACTTGACATTGTACATACTGATTTGTGTGGGTCGATGAGAACAAAAGGGTTGAATGGTGAGAGGTACTTCATCTTGTTTGTTGATGATTATTCCGGAAGGACCTGCATCATGCACCGCAAATACAAGTCAAAAGTTTTGAAATGCTTCAAGAGATACAGAAGATTGGCTGAAAATGAGAGTGGAAAGAAGATCAAAGTATTAAGGTCAGATCAAGGCACTGAATTCACAAATGGAGCTTTTGAAGATTACCTTGAGAAGCATGGAATTCACCATCAGATGGCAACAACAAGAACACTTTAACAGAACAGGGTGGTAGAGAGGAAAAATAGAGCTATGGTTGAAATGGCAAGAACTCTACTACTGGAATCCAAGTTTCACACAAGATTTTGGACAAAAGCAATATTTATAGTCGTGCACCTATTAAATAAAGTTTTACTAAGACCCAATACTGATAAGACTCCATATGAGCTATGGAGTGGGAAGAAGACAAGAGCCAAGTATCTTAGAATCTTTGGCAACCCATGTTTTGTGAAGAACAAGGAGCAAAACTTGGGAAAATTCCATGCTAGGTCAGATGAAGGCATCTTTGTGGGATACTTAGCAAAGATAAAAGGTTATAGAGTTTTTCTGCATAAACTGAGAAAAGTGGTCACTTCCAGTAATGTGAGAATAGATGAAAACTGGAAAACAATGCATAATGGAGAAGCTGAGGACAGTGAAGAAGATGACTTCAAGATAGATGAAGAATCTGACCAACATGAAGAAGAGGGAAAAGAAGTAAGTTCAGACTCAGAAAAGAGTGAGTTTGAAGATGAAGAAGGAGATTCTCTTGCAACTAAGACTGTGCAAGAGAGAAACACAAAGAAGACATGGACCAGTGCTTATCAAGGAAATCAGATAATAGGTGACCCATCAGTAGGAGTTACAACAAGAAGAAGAATTGTGGGAGCTACTACTTTACTCTCACAAGTTGAACCTAATTATGTTGAAGAGGCTGCATAAGACAAAGCCTGGGTCAAAGCTATCAATGAGGAGCTGGATCAAATCGAGAAGAATGAAACATGGGAGTTGGTCCCAAGACCCACTAATAAGAATGTCATAGGAACAAAATGGGTGTTTAAAAATAAACATAATGAAGATGGCAAGGTGGTGAGGAACAAGGATAGGCTGGTTTGCAAAGGTTACACTCAGATAGAAGGAGTAGATGTTGATGAAACTTTTGCACCAATAGCAAGGTTGGAAACTATTAGAATGTTCTTAGCTTTAGCAGCACATAAGAGGTATAAAGTTTACCAGATGGATGTGAAATCAGCCTTTCTGAATGGGCTCCTGAAAGAAGAAGTGTATATTGAACAACCCAATGGAGTACAAATCAGTGAGGATGAGACACACATGTGCAAGCTGAAGAAAACCTTGTATGGCCTTAAACAAGCCCCAAAAGCATGGTACAGCAGGCTGGACGCGTATTTGAGAAGGTTGAACTTTAAAAGAGGAACAGTTGATAATAACCTATAAGTGTTCAACTCAGAGAAAGGCCAACTGATAGCCATAGTATATGTAGATGACATCATCTTTGGAGGGGATCACTCTGAGCTATGCTAAGAATTTGCACAGAAGATGAGTGAGGAATTTGAGATGTCATTGATTAGAGAAATGACTTACTTTCTCGGATTAGAGATAAAATAGTGTAAAGAAGGTATTTTTATTTCTCAGACAAAATATGCCAAAGAGATGCTGAAAAAGTTTGGCACAGAGGATAGCAGACTTGTCAGTACTCCTATGCCAGTAGGCTACAAGTTAACAAAAGATCAAGAAGGAAGCAGTACAAGTCCTACAGAATACAAGAAGATGATAGAGAGCCTTTTGTACCTTACAGCATCAAGGCCTGATCTCATGCAAGTTGTGTGTATCGCCAGCAGATTCCAAGCTAATCCTAAGGAATCTTATGTGTTAGCAGTGAAAAGAATCCTAAGATACCTCAAGGGGACACTGGAAATGGGCTTGTGGTATCCTGCCATGGATTCTGTAAAACTACGAGCATACACTGATGCAGACTGGGCAGGAAGTACAGATGACAGAAAATCAACCAGTGACTGTAGTTTCTACTTGGGTTCAAAGTGTGTTGCATGGCTAAGTAGAAAGCAAAACAGTGTTGCTTTGAGCACAGCGGAGGCTGAGTATATGGTTGCTTGTGTAGCATGTACTTAGGTGATATGAATGCAAAGACAATTGGCCGATTTGAGTGTTGAAGTGAAGTTACCAATGAGTGTACTTTGTGATAATCGAAGTGCAATTGATCTTAGCAAGAATCTAGTTCAACATTCAAGGAGCAAGTATATTGACATCTGGTATCACTTTATCAAGGATCAAGTGGAAGAGGGCACAATTTAGTTGGAGTATGTCGGCACTAAAGATCAAATCTCAGATATTCTAACTAAACCTCTGTCCACAGAGTTGTTTGAAAAACACAGAATGAGTCTAGTTTTACAAATGCCTCCTCAAGCCTGAAGTTCAGGTGAATCCTCCATCTCTACTTTGCAGGTTTTTCAAATTTGTAATTGGTTGGTAAAGTGGGAGAGAAACAACAGTGCAGGGGGAGCTATTAAGGAAGGGGGAGTGTATATTTAGGTGGAGTTGTAATCCATCTACTTCTGGATTATTACTCTAAGAAGATTATGAAGGACTGCTGCATAATGGTTTTTGTTGTGAGTGTTGCCAACAATTACAAAGGGGGAGATTGTTGTTCCCACAGCCTTGTATGGGATGTAATTGTTGTCAACTAGGGTTAAGTGTGCAGGAAAGTAAAGCCACATGGAAGGGCAAGAAAGTAAATTTGCTGCGTAAGGGCAAGAACGTAAATCTGCCACGTAAGCCTTATTAGGGTTTCATGGAAGAAAGTATATAAAGACCTTGGAAGACAAAACAAAAAAGGGGGGCCAACAAAATTGAATAAACAGCAACCCTACAACAACCCGTCTAGAGATATATGCTTAACACAATATTGAAACTTAGGTTTGCTATTTATAATATTCATTGACTAAATTGTATTTTATGCAATTGAGTCAATTATTTGTATATTTGTTCAATTAACATATTCAAATATTATATTTTTCACATATTATATTTTCCTCAACAATTAAATTAAATGACATTAACAATAAATTTAAAAATCAAAATATTTCAATTTTGCAATTTTTCGAATTTTAAAATCTACTAAGAATAAATGAATTGTTAATACTCTATTGAATTTAAATTCTACAATTTTCTGAATTGTCTCTTTGCCTCAAAGTAATTTGAAATGATTTATATCATCTTTAGGCAAATTACTTAACAAAAAGTAAAAGCAATGGATTGTAATAAGAAGGTTCCGTAATCCCATCTAGGGTTATATCCTTAACACAACATTGAAACTTGGGATTGCTATGTATAATATTCATCCACTAATATGTCTTTTATGCAATTGAGTCCATTACTTGTATTTTTGTTCAATTAACATATTCAAATATTATAATTTTCACATCTTATATTTTTCTCACCAATCAAATCAAACGACATTAACAACAAATTTAAAAATTAAAATATTGCATTCTTGTAATTTTTAGAATTTTAAAATTTGCTAGGGATAAATGAATTGTTAATACTCTGTTGAATTTAAATTTTTCAATTTTCTTAATTGTCTGCTTTTCCTTAATGCAATTTGAAATGATTTATAGATTTCTTGTCTTCAGACAAATTACTTAAGAAAAAGGAAAAGCAATGGACTCTAATAAGGTAGTTCTCCACTCCTATTTAGGGATATATGCCTCACACAACCTTGAAACTTGAGATTTCTATTTATAATATTCATCCACTAAAGTGTCTTTTATGCAATTGAGTCCATTACTTGTATTTTGG
>JAIRCJ010000564.1:59585-108042 GCA_020883675.1 Bruguiera gymnorhiza
TTATAGAATTCTGTCTTCAGACAAATTAAATTAGGGAAAAAGGAAAACCAATGGACTTTGAAAAGATGGTTCCCCACTCCTATTTAGGGATATATGCTCCACACAACCTTGAAACTTAAGATTTCTATTTATAATATTCATCCACTAAAGTGTTTTTTATGTAATTGAGTCCATTACTTGTATTTTTATTCAATTAACATATTCAAATATTATAAATTTTTCTCACCAATCAAATCAAACGACATTAACAATAAATTTAAAAATCAAAATATTGGCATATTTGCAATTTCTAGAATTTTAAAATCTGCTAGGGATAAATGAACTGTCAATTCTCTGTTGAATTTAAATTTTGCTCTTTTCTGAATTGTCTCCTTTGTCTTAACGCAATTTGAAATGATTTGTATAATGATCAAGCAAATTACTTATGAAAAAGCAAAAGCAATTGACTGTAATAAGAAGGTTCTGCACTCCCATCTAGGGATATATGCTTAACACAACATTGAAACTTAGGACTACTATTTATGATATTCATCCACTAAAGTGCATTTTATGCAATTAAGTCCATTTCTTGTATTTTTGTTCAATTAAGATATTCAAATATTGTATTTTTCTTACCAATTAAATCAAACAACATTAACAATAAATTTAAAAAAGAAAATATTGCATTTTTGCAATTTTTAAAATTTTAAAATTTGCTAGGGATAAATGAATTGTCAATACTCTGTTGAATTTAAATTTTGCAATTTTCTAAATTGTGTCCTTTGCCTCAATGCAATTTGAAATAATTTATATAATTTTCAGGCAAATTACTTAAGAAAAATCAAAAGCAATAGACTGTAATAAGAAGATTCTGCACTCCCATCTAGAGATATATGCTTAACACAACATTGAAACTTGGGTTTACTATTTATAATATTCATCCACTAAATTGTATTTTATACAATGGAGTCCATTACTTGAATTTCTATTCAATTAACATATTCAAATATTATATTTTTCACATATTATATTTTTCTCAACAATTAAATTAAACGACATTAACAATAAAGTTAAAAATGAAAATATTTCAATTTTTCCATTTTTAGAATTTTAAAATCTATTAGGGATAAATGAATTGTCAATACTCTGTTGAATTTAAATTTTGCAATTTTCTAAATTGTCTCCTTTGCCTCAACGCAATTTGAAATAATTTATATAATCTTCAGGCAAATTACTTAAGAAAAAACAAGAGCAATGGACTGCAATAAGAAGGTTCTACACTCCCATCTAGAGATATATGCTTAACACAACATTAAAACTTAGGATTATTGTTTATAATATTTATCCACTAAAGTATATTTTATGCAATTGAGTCCATTACTTGTATTTTTGTTCAATTAACATATTCAAATATTATATTTTTCTCACCAATCAAATCACACGACATTAATAACAAATTTAAAATCAAAATATTGCATTTTTGCAAATTTTAGAATTTTAAAATCTGCTAGGGATAAATGAATTGTTAATACTCTGTTGAATTTAAATTTTACAATTTTCTTAATTGTCTCCTTTACCTTAATGCAATTTGAAATGATTTATAGAATTCTTGTTTTCAGACAAATTACTTAAGAAAAAGGAAAAGCAATGAACTCTAATAAGGTGGTTCCCCACTCCTATTTAGGGATATATGCTCCACACAACCTTGAAACTTGAGATTTCTATTTATAATATTCATCCACTAAAGTGTCTTTTATGTAATTGAGTCCATTACTTGTATTTTTATTCAATTAACATATTCAAATATTATAAATTTTTCTCAGTAATCAAATCAAACGATATTAACAACAAATGTAAAAATCAAAATATTGCATTTTTGGAATTTTTAGAATTTTAAAATTTGTTAGGGATAAATGAATTGTCAATACCCTGTTGAATTTAAATTTTGCAATTTTCTTAATTGTCTCCTCTGCCTTAATGCAATTTGAAATGATTTATAGAATTCTTGTCTTCAGACAAATTAGTTAAGAAAAAGGAAAAGGAATGGACTCTAATAAGATGGTTCCCCACTTGCATCTAGGGATATATGCTTCGCACAACCTTGAAACTTGAGATTACAATTCATAATATTCATCTACTAAAGTGTCTTTTATGCAATTGGGTCCATTACTTGTATTTCTGTTCAATTAACATATTCAAATATTATATTTTTCACATATTATATTTTTTTCACCAATTAAATCAAACGACATTAACAATAAATTGAAAAATGAAAATATTTTAATTTCGCAATTTTTAGAATTTTAAAATCTATTGGGGATAAATGAATTGTCAATACTCTGTTGAATTTAAATTTTGCAATTTTCTAAATTGTCTCCATTGCCTCCACGCAATTTGAAATAATTTATATAATCTTTAGGCAAATTACTTAAGAAAAAATAAGAGCAATGGACTATAATAAGAAGGTTCTACACTCCCATCTAGGGATATATGCTTAACACATCATTGAAACTTGGGATTGCTGTTTATAATATTCATCCACTAAAGTGTATTTTATGTAATTGAGTCCATTACTTGTAATTTTGTTCAATTAAGATATTTAAATATTGTATTTTTCTCACTAATCAAATCCAACGACATTAACAACAAATTTAAAAATCAAAATATTGCATTTTTGTAATTTTTAGAATTTTAAAATCTGCTAGTGATAAATAAATTGTCAATTATCTGTTGAATTTAAATTTTGAAATTTTCTTAATTGTCTCCTTTGCCTCAATGCAATTTGAAATGATTTATAGAATTCTTGTCTTGAGACAAATTAATTAAGAAAAAGGAAAAGGAATGGACTATAATAAGATGGTTCCCCACTCCCATCTTGGGATATATACTTCACACAACCTTGAAACTTGAGATTGAAATTCATAATATTCATCTACTAAAGTGTCTTTTATGCAATTGAGTCCATTACTTGTATTTTTGGTCAATTAGCATATTCAAATATTATATTTTTCACATATGATATTTTTCTCACCAATTAAATCAAACGACATTAACAATAAATTGAAAAATCAAAATATTTCAATTTTGCAATTTTTTGAATTTTAAAATCTCCTATAGATAAGTGAATTGTCAATACTCTGTTCAATTTAAATTTTTCAATTTTCTAAATTGCCTCCTTTGCCTCGACGCAATTTGAAATGATTTATATAATCTTCAGGCAAATTACTTAAGAAAAAGCAAAAGCAATGGATTGTAATAAGAAGGTTCTGTAATCCTATCCAGGGTTATATCCTTAACACAACATTGAAATTGGGATTGCTACTTATAATATTCATTCACTAAAGTGTATTTTATGCAATTGAGTCCATTACTTGTATTTTTGTTCGATTAAGATACTCAAATATTATATTTTTCTCACTAATCAAATCAAGCAACATTAATAATAAATTTAAAAATAAAAATATTGCATTTTTGCAATTTCTAGAATTTTAAAATCTACTAGGGATAAATGAATTGTCAATTCTCTGTTAAATTGAAATTTTGCTATTTTCTGAATTATCTCCTTTGCCTCAACGCAATTTGAGATGATTTATATAATCACCAAGCAAATTACTTATGGAAAAGCAAAAGCAATTGACTGCAATAAGAAAGTTCTGCACTCCCATATAGGGATATATGCTTAACACAATATTGAAACTTGGGATTGCTCTTTATAATATTCATCCATTAAAGTGTATTTTATGCAATTGAGTCCATTACTTGTATTGTTGTTCAATTAAGATATTCAAATATTGTATTTTTCTCACCAATCAAATCAAATGACATTAACAATAAATTTAAAAATCAAAATATTGCCTTTTTGCAATTTTTAGAATTTTAAAATCTACTAGGGATAAATGAATTATCAATACTCTGTTGAATTTAAATTTTGCAATTTTCTTAATTGTCTCCTTTTCCTTAATGCAATTTGAAATGATTTATAGAATTCTTGTCTTCAAACAAATTACCTAAGAAAAAGGAAAAGCAATGGACTCTTGTTGTTCCCACAGCCTTGTATGGGTTGTAATTGTTGTTAACTAAGGTTAAGTGTGCAAGAAAGTAAATCCACCGCGTAAGGGGAAGAACGTAAATCCACCACGTAAGCCCTATTAGGGTTTCATGGAAGAGAGTATATAAAGGCCTTGGAAGACAAAACAAAAAAGGGGGCCAACAAAATTGAATAAACAACAACCCTACAACAACTGGCCAAAAAGAAGAGAAAATAATATACCAAAAGGGAACGCCACTGTCGGCAAAAAAAAAAAAACAAAGGAGAAAAAGAGGAGACGGCCGAAAAGAGAGCAGAACGGCAAGAGATCATAAACGACACCACTAGGAGAGCAAACCAAAAACGTCACCACCGGGAGAGCAAACCAAAAGGTGCAACCTCCTGCAAGGAAACCAGAAACACGTCCTGCAAGCAAATCAGAAATGCACAACCAGTAAGAGGAGAAATAAGAAACAGACCTCCTGGAAGAGAAGACAGCAGACCTGGTATCTGTGAGATCACCCAAAAGAGAAGACAGCAGACCTAGTATCCGTGACACCACCCGGAAGAAAAGATAGTAGACTAGAAGTGTGGGGCAGGCTGAAAGGTGTGAACCAGAAAAACCAGTAGCGTGAGGCAGGTCAAGAGATGTGAAACGACAGACCAAAAGCGTGGGTGTACGTTAGGAGACGGCGTGAGACCAGAACGTGCAACGGCGTGACAGACCAGAAGCGTGAGGACAGGCCGTGAAACAGTAAGATCGTGAAATAGGAGACGGGTGAGACCGTGAGATGGTGAAAGCAGGAGCTGTGTGAGACAACCTAGAGAAGGAATTCGACGAAACATCGGAAAGAACTCAACGTATTTCCAGATTTCTTCAAGAGAGGTTAGAGAGCGTTGCAGTGAACTTTTAAGCGGCAGTGGAGCAGCCTTTCAATTCAACAAAGGCAAGACAAGCTAGAAGAAGGGTAGACATAGTAAGTGACACTCTTTGTATTGTACTTGCTTAGTAATTGCAATAGTGAAAGGAGAAGAAGATTAAGACATTCATTGTAACTGGAATTCTCAAGTATAGTGGATAGTCTTGGTAAAGGAGAGTCCCTACCACCATGGATGTACGTCTCATTGAGGGAACCATGTAAATCTTGTGTGCCCTTAATTTGCTTTACATTCTGTGTTTTGAATTAAGTTGTGAACGCAGCTAAAGTATCAACCAACCCATAACCTAACGAAGACCTAAACAAGAACATCCGAATTGTCTATTAGGCAAGGTGTCTGAAAGGTGACTTTGGGGACTATTGTGATTAGTAGATAGCAATAGATCTATCTTAGTCAAATCTGAGAAAGAGTTCCCTTCTAAGAAGGGTTTGAAGTTGTTCACTTACCTGCGAATTGCAAATTGTGGTGATACTGATTCACCCCCCTCTCAGTATCACAAACTAGTAGATCCTAGGGTGAAGTTGGGAACTTCAATTGGTATCAAAGCACAGGTTCTCTAGGATAAAGCTTAACAGCTTGGTGTACTAGTTTGAAGAGCTCCAGAAGTTTTAACTTGTTCAGCATACTGAGAAATGGACGCCGGTACCAGTACTAGCACTACTTACAGCAAAAAGGTTCCAATCTTCAACAGAACCAACTACCATATGTGGAGAGCGAGAATGCAGGTGGTATTTGCAACCATGGGCTTAAACATGGTGAAATCTGTACAGGAGCATTTTGAGCCTCCAAAAGAAGGTAAAGATCCAACCCCAGAGGAATTAAGACAGTTTGAGATAAATGGGAAGGCCTCAAACGTCATCATTTCAGCATTGACAGATGTTGAATATGCTAAAGTTATGGACTGCAAATCTGCAAAGGATATATGAGACAGATTGCAGAAAGTCTATGAAGGTGATGGCAGAATGAAGGAGGCCAAGCTTCGAGTTTTCAAGGAGAGATATGAATCTCTCAGAATGTAGAAAAATGAGACAGTCCAAGAGTTCTTCACCAAGGTTATTGATGCTGTAAACGATCTTAGAAGTCATGGGAAGAACAAGAAGGAATCATCTATTGTGAAGAAAATTCTGAGAATTCTGCTTGAGAGGTTTGCCTTAAAGGTGGCAGCCATAGAGGAGAGTAGAGATCTCAATTCTATATCTCTGCATGATCTCCAGTGCAATCTCATTGCATATGAGATGAGAATAAAGTCAATTGAGAGCTCCTCAACGTCAAAGGTATCAAAGGAGGCAGCTTTCAAAGCTATGAGACACTTGAAGATAAAAGAAGAGGAAGAATCATCCAGTGAGGATGATGAGGAAGAAAGTGAAGTTGAAGTGTTGGCATACTTCACAAGGAAGTTCAAAAAGGGGTCTAAGAAGGGAAAAGGATAGTTGTCCTTGAGATGTTATCGTTATGGACAAACTGGACACTTTGCTTCTCAGTGCAAAGTGAAACTTGATGATGAAGATGAGGATGGTGATGATGAGCAGAATTCAAAATGGAGAAGACCATCATTCAAGTCAAGGAAGTCCAGCAAGAAGACTGCTAACCCATAGAAGAAGAAGAGAGGCTCATTCAAGAGTTATGTGAGCCAAACAAAAGAAGCCGATGAGGAGAAAGATGTAGACTCATCAGATGAGCATGCCTTTATGGCATTAGCTCGATGTGGTAGTTCAACCTCTGAAGAGGAAGAGGAGATTGGTGAAGAAGAACCAGATCTTGAAGCTGAGTTAAAAGCAGCTTCAAAGGAGATAATTAGAAGGGGTAGAACCATAAGAAGGTTGGAGGCCCATATAAAACAAGTTGAAGCAAAGATTGAGGAGGCAGAAAGTCAAAAGGATGAAATAAGGGCTGAACATATTGACTTGAAGAGAAGATTTGAAGAACAGATCAAAATATGTGAAGACCTTACTATGGAGCTTGGCTCAAGGACTTTAACAATTGAAGAAATAGAGATAAAGTTGCTGAGACTTCAGCAACAACTCAAAAAGAGTGAAGAAAACTTGCAGAAGTTTGAAGTGATAGGAGAAACAAGCTCTGCAAGAGAAAAGAAGAATGAAGAGAAAGTGCAGCAATCTGATGCTGCACTGCCTAAAGATAACAAGACTTTGCCACAGAAGTTGAAAGAGAAGGTTAAGTTGCAGAAAGAAAAGACTGATCAGCCAGGAACAGTGAAGGCTGAAAATAAAGAAGATTTGAAGAAGCAACCCAGGGTTGCAAACAAAAATGAAGAAAAGAAAGCCAGCCAGCAAAGGGCTACGGCTGAACAGAAGAAGGAGAATAAGGTGACTGAAATGAAAGTCACACAAGCAAAGAAGCCAGCAACCTTGTCTACACAGCAAGTAATGAACAAAAGAAAACAAGCTCTGATTAGACCCAAGAAGAGACAGTTTCAAGGTTATTGTCTTTATTATGAAGTTTAGGTCATAAGGCAAGTAAATGCTGGTGGAGAAGGTCAGTATATGTCTCCAACTTGAGAAAATACGATGCTGCATACAGGGGGAGACAATACAAAATTCAGAGGAGAACACCTGTTGTGAGTTCTTGCACAAACTGTAAAAGGCAAGGACACACTGACAAGAATTGTTGGTGGAAGCCCAAACCAGAGGTTTCAAAGAACAAGTTTGCTATATTGGGAGATTTGGAACAGTGTGAAAGGTGCGGGCAAGATGGCCATAATGCCAAGAGATGCATGACACTTATCCCTGAGCAAGAGAAGGCACTAAATGGCACAGGGAAAGAAATTAGTACAGTCAAAGTTGAGAAAAAGGAGAAAGCTATCATCAAGCCAGTTCAAAAGAAGGAATATAAAGTTAAAAGGGAGGTGGCTAATATAGCTGAAATTGCACTAAAGGCTGACTACAAGGATAAGCAGTGGATCTTTGATAGTGGGTGCACTTCACACATGACAGGAGACAAGAGTAAATTATCAAAATTGAACAAGTTAAGAGAAGGCAGAGTCAAGTTTGACAATGATGATTCACTCAACATCAGTGGTCAAGGGTCAGTAAATGTTGGAAAAGGAAAGCTGAAAGATGTTCTGCACATTGAAGGACTCAGATATAATCTAGCATCTGTCAACCAACTATGCAATGAAGACCATAAAGTGATATTCACAAAAACAGCTATTGCAGCCGAGAAGAGAATAGGTGGAAATTTATATGTGATTGATGAGGACAAGACAAACAGCTGTTTACTCACAAAAGAAGAAGAAAATCAACTTTGGCATAGGAGGTTGGGACACTTAACACAGAAGAATATGAGGAAACTGACCACTACTTATGCAATCAGAGACATTCCAGACCTCAAGAGAGAGAGGGAGTATGTCTGCTCATTATGCTCTAAAGGAAAACAGGTCAGAAAGCAGTATAAGACCAAAGAGGTCAGTTCTAAAGCAGTACTTGACATTGTACATACTGATTTGTGTTGGTCGATGAGAATAAAAGGGTTGAATGGTGAGAGGTACTTCATCTTGTTTGTTGATGATTATTCCAGAAGGACCTGCATCATGCACCTCAAATACAAGTCAGAAGTTTTGAAATGCTTCAAGAGATATAGAAGATTGGCTGAAAATAAGAGTGGAAAGAAGATCAAAGTATTGAGGTCAGATCAAGGCACTGAATTCGCAAATGGAGCTTTTGAAGATTACCTTGAGAAGCATGGAATTCACCATCAGATGGCAACAACAAGAACACCTTAACAGAACGGGGTGGTAGAGAGGAAAAATAGAGCTGTGGTTGAAATGGCAAGAACTCTACTGCTGGAATCCAAGTTTCACACAATATTTTGGACAAAAGCAATATTTATAGTCATGCACCTATTAAACAGAGTTTTACTAAGGCCCAATACTGATAAGACTCCATATGAGCTATGGAGTGGGAAGAAGACAACAGCCAAGTATCTTAGAATCTTTGGCAACCCATATTTTATGAAGAACAAGGAGCAAAACTTGGGAAAATTCCATGCTAGGTCAGATGAAGGCATCTTTGTGGGATACTCAGCAAAGACAAAAGGTTATAGAGTTTTTCTGCATAAACTGGGAAAGGTGGTCACTTCCAGTAATGTGAGAATAGATGAAAACTGGAAAACAATGCATAATGGAGAAGCTGAGGACAGTGAAGAAGATGACTTCAAGATAGATGAAGAATCTGACCAACATGAAGAAGAGGGAAAAGAAGTAAGTTCAGACTCAGAGAAGAGTGAGTTTGAAGATGAAGAAGGAGATTCTCTTGCAACTAAGACTGTGCAAGAGAGAAAGACAAAGAAGACATGAACTAGTGCTTATCAAGGAAATTAGATAATAGGTGACCCATCAGCAGGAGTTACAACAAGAAGAAGAATTGTGGGAGCTATTGCTTTACTCTCACAAGTTGAACCTAATTCTGTTGAAGAGGCTACACAAGACAAAGCCTGGGTCAAAGCTGTCAATGAGGAGCTAGATCAAATCGAGAAGAATGAAACATGGGAGCTGGTCCCAAGACCCATTAACAAGAATGTCATAGGAACAAAATGGGTGTTTAAAAATAAACATAATGAAGATGGCAAGGTGGTGAGGAACAAGGCTAGGCTGGTTTGCAAAGGCTACACTCAGATAGAAGGAGTAGATGTTGATGAAACTTTTGCACTAGTAGCAAGGTTGGAAACTATCAGAATGTTCTTAGCTTTAGCAGCATATAAGAGGTATAAAGTTTACCAGATGGATGTGAAATCAGCCTTTCTGAATGGGCTCCTAAAAGAAGAAGTGTATATTGAACAACCCGATGGAGTACAAATCAGTGAGGATGAGACACACGTGTGCAAGCTGAAGAAAGCCTTGTATGGCCTTAAACAAGCCCAAGAGCATGGTACAGCAGGCTGGACGCGTATTTGAGAAGGTTGAACTTCATAAAAGGAACATTTGATAATAACCTATAAGTGTTCAACTCAGAGAAAGGCCAACTGATAACCATAGTATATATAGATGACATCATCTTTAGAGGGGATCACTCTGAGCTATGCTAAGAATTTGCACAGAAGATGAGTGAGGAATTTGAGATGTCATTGATTGGAGAAATGACTTACTTTCTTGGATTACAGATAAAACAATGTGAAGAAGGTATTTTTATTTCTCAGACAAAATATGCCAAAGAGATACTGAAAAAGTTTGGCACAGAGGATAGCAGACTTGTCAGTACTCCTATGCCAGTAGGCTACAAGTTAACAAAAGATCAGGAAGGAAGCAGTACAAGCCCTACAGAATACAGGAAGATGATAGAGAGCCTTTTGTACCTTACAGCATCAAGGCCTGATCTCATGCAAGCTGTGTGTATCGCCAATAGATTCCAAGCTAATCCTAAGGAATCTTATGTGTTGGCAGTGAAAAGAATCCTAAGATACCTCAAGGGGACACTGGAAATGGGCTTGTGGTATCCTGCCATGGATTCTATAAAACTACGAGCATACATTGATGTAGACTGGGCAGGAAGTACAAATGACAGAAAATCAACCAGTGGCTGTAGTTTCTACTTGGGTTCAAAGTGTGTTGCATGGCTAAGTAGAAAGCAAAACAGTGTTGCTTTGAGCACAGCGGAGGCTGAGTATATGGCTGCTTGTGCAGTATGTACTCAGGTGATATGGATGCAAAGACAATTGGCCGATTTGAGTGTTGAAGTGAAGTTACCAGTGAGTGTACTTTGTGACAATCAAAGTGCAATTGATCTTAGCAAGAATCCAGTTCAACATTCAAGGACCAAGTATATTGACATCCGGTATCACTTTATTAAGGATCAAGTGGAAAAGGGCACAATTCAGTGGAGTATGTCGGCACTAAAGATCAAATCTCAGATATTCTAACTAAATCTCTGTCCACAGAGTTGTTTGAAAAGCACAAAATGAGTCTATCTATGCAAATGCCTCCATCAAGCCTGAAGTTCAGGTGAATCCTCCCATCTCTACTTTGCAGGTTTTTCAAATTGTAATTGGTTGTAAAGGGGGAGAGAAGCAACAGTGCAGGGGGAGCTGTTAAGGAAGGGGGAGTGCATATTTAGGTGAGTTGTAATCCATCCTACTTCTGGATTATTACTCTAAGAAGATTATGAAGGGACTGCTACATAATGGTTTTTGTTGTGAAGTGTTGCAACAATTACAAAGGGGGAGATTGGTTGTTCTCATATCGCCTTGTATGGGATGTAATTGCTTGTCCAAACTATAGGCGGTTAAGTGTTGCAAGAAAGTAAAGCCACATGGAGGGGCCAAGAAAGTTAAAGTCCCGCTGCGTAAGGGCAAGAATGTAAATCTGCCACGTAGCCCTTTATTAGGGGTTCATGGAAGAGAGTGATACTAAAGTATATTGGAGAGACGTAAAAAGGGGGCCAACCAAATATTGAATAAACAGCAACCCTACAACAACCGGCCAAAAGAAGAGAAAATAATATANTATATGTGATTGATGAGGACAAGACAAACAGCTGTTTACTTACAAAAGAAGAGAAAATCAACTCTGGCATAGGAGGTTGGGACACTTAACACAGAAGAATATGAGGAAACTGACCACTACTTATGCAATCAGAGACATTCTAGACCTCAAGAGAGAGAGGGAGTATGTCTGCTTATTATGCTCTAAAGGAAAACAAGTCAGAAAGCAGTATAAGACCAAAGAGGTCAGTTTTGAAGCAGTACTTGACATTGTACATACTGATTTGTGTGGGTCGATGAGAACAAAAGGGTTGAATGTGAGAGGTACTTCATCTTGTTTGTTGATGATTATTCCAGAAGGACCTGCATTATGCACCTCAAATACAAGTTAGAAGTTTTGAAAATGCTTCAAGAGATACAGAAGATTGGCTGAAATGAGAGTGGAAAGAAGATCAAAGTATTGAGGTCAGATCAAGGCACTGAATTCACAAATGGAGCTTTTGAAGATTACCTTGAGAAGCATGAAATTCACCATCAGATGGCAACAACAAGAACACCTTAACAGAACAGGGTGGTAGAGAGGAAAAATAGAGCTATGGTTGAAATGGCAAGAACTCTACTACTGGAATCCAAGTTTCACACAAGATTTTGGACAAAAGCAATATTTATAGTCGTGCACCTATTAAATAAAGTTTTACTAAGGCCCAATACTGATAAGACTCCATATGAGCTATGGAGTGGGAAGAAGACAAGAGCCAAGTATCTTAGAATCTTTGGCAACCCATGTTTTGTGAAGAACAAGGAGCAAAACTTGGGAAAATTCTATGCTAGGTCATATGAAGGCATCTTTGTGGGATACTCAGCAAAGACAAAAGGTTATAGAGTTTTTCTGCATAAACTGAGAAAAGTGGTCACTTCCAGTCATGTGAGAATAGATGAAAACTGGAAAACAATGCATAATGGAGAAGCTAAGGACAGTGAAGAAGATGACTTCAAGATAGATGAAGAATCTGACCAACATGAAGAAGAGGGAAAAGAAGTAAGTTCAGACTCAGAGAAGAGTGAGTTTGAAGATGAAGAAGGAGATTCTCTTGTAACTAAGACTGTGCAAGAGAGAAAGACAAAGAGGACATGGACCAGTGCTTATCAAGGAAATTAGATAATAGGTGACCCATCAGTAGGAGTTACAAGAAGAAGAAGAATTGTGGGAGCTACTGCTTTACTCTTAGCTCCCACAAGTTGAACCTAATTCTGTTGAAGAGGCTGCACAAGACAAAGCTTGGGTCAAAGCTATCAATGAGGAGCTGGATCAAATCGAGAAGAATGAAACATAGGAGTTGGTCCCAAGACCCACTAATAAGAATGTCATAGGAACAAAATGGGTGTTTAAAAATAAACATAATGAAGATGGCAAGGTGGTGAGGAACAAGGCTAGGCTGGTTTGCAAAGGCTACACTCAGATAGAAGGAGTAGATGTTGATGAAACTTTTGCACCAGTAGCAAGGTTGGAAACTATCAGAATGTTCTTAGCTTTAGTAGCACATAAGAGGTATAAAGTTTACTAGATGGATGTGAAATCAGCCTTTCTGAATGGGCTCCTGAAAGAAGAAGTGTATATTGAACAACCCGATAGAGTACAAATCAGTGAGGACGAGACACACGTGTGCAAGCTGAAGAAAGCCTTGTATGGCCTTAAACAAGCCCCAAGAGCATGGTACAGCAGGCTGGATGCGTATTTGAGAAGGTTGAACTTCAGAAGAGGAACATTTGATAATAACCTATAAGTGTTCAACTCAGAGAAAGGCCAACTGATAACCATAGTATATGTAGATGACATCATCTTTAGAGGGGATCACTCTCAGAAGATGAGTGAGGAATTTGAGATGTCATTGATTAGAGAAATGACTTACTTTCTTGGATTACAGATAAAACAGTGTGAAGAAGGTATTTTTATTTCTCAGACAAAATATGCCAAAGAGATGCTGAAAAAGTTTGGCACAGAGGATAGCAGACTTGTCAGTACTCTTATGCCAGTAGGCTACAAGTTAACAAAAGATTAGGAAGGAAGCAGTACAAGCCCTACAGAATACAGGAAGATGATAGAGAGCCTTTTGTACCTTATAGCATCAAGGCCTGATCTCATGCAAGTTATATGTATCGCCAGCAGATTCCAAGCTAATCCTAAGGAATCTTATGTGTTGGCAGTGAAAAGAATCCTAAGATACCTCAAGGGGACACTGGAAATGGGCTTGTGGTATCCTGCCATGGATTCTGTAAAACTACGAGCATACACTGATGCAGACTGGGCAGGAAATATAGATGACAGAAAATCAACCAGTGGCTGTAGTTTCTACTTGGGTTCAAAGTGTGTTGCATGGCTAAGTAGAAAGCAAAACAGTGTTGCTTTGAGCACAGCGGAGGCTGAGTATATGGCTGCTTGTGCAGCATGTACTCAGGTGATATGGATGCAAAGACAATTGGCCGATTTGAGTGTTGAAGTGAAGTTACTAGTGAGTGTACTTTGTGATAATCAAAGTGCAATTGATCTTAGCAAGAATCCAGTTCAACATTCAAGGAGCAAGTATATTGACATCCGGTATCACTATATCAAGGATCAAGTGGAAGAGGGCACAATTCAGTTGGAGTATGTCAGTACTAAAGATCAAATCTTAGATATTCTAACTAAACCTCTGTCCACAAAGTTGTTTGAAAAGCACAGAATGAGTCTGTCTGTGCAAATGCCTCCTCAAGCCTGAAGTTCAGGTGAATCCTCCATCTCTACTTTGCAGGTTTTTCAAATCTGTAATTGGTTGGTAAAGGGGGAGAGAAGCAACAGTGCAGGGGGAGCTGTTAAGGAAGGGGGAGTGCATATTTAGGTGGAGTTGTAATCCATCTACTTCTGGATTATTACTCTAAGAAGATTATGAAGGACTGCTGCATAATGGTTTTTGTTGTGAGTGTTGCCAACAATTACAAAGGGGGAGATTGTTGTTCCCACAACCTTGTATGGGATGTAATTGTTGTCAACTAGGGTTAAGTGTGCAAGAAAGTAAAGCCACATGGAAAAATCCGCTGCGTAAGGGCAAGAACGTAAATCTGCCATGTAAGCCTTATTAGGGTTTCATGGAAGAGAGTATATAAAGACCTTGGAAGACAAAACAAAAAAGGGGGGCCAACAAAATTGAATAAACAGCAACCCTACAACAACCGGCCAAAAAGAAAAAATAATATACCAAAAGGGAACCCCACTGTCGGCAAAAAAGAAAAAAAGGAGAAAAAGAGGAGACAGCCGAAGGGGGGCTGAACGAAGAACATAGGTCAAGAGGAGATGGCCGGAAAGAGAGCGGAACGACAAGAGATCAGAAACGACACCACTAGGAGAGCAAACCAGAAACGTCACCACCGGGAGAGCAAACCAGAACATGTGAGCTCCTGCAAGGAAACCAGAAACACGTCCTGCAAGCAAACCAGAAATGCACAACCAGCAAGAGGAGAAATAAGAAACAAACCTCCCGGAAGAGAAGACAGCAAATCTGGTATCTGTGAGACCACCCAGAAGAGAAGACAGCAGACCTGGTATCCGTGAGATCACCCGGAAGAGAAGACAGCAGACCTGGTATCCATGACACCACCAAGAAGAGAAGACAGCAGACCAGAAGCGTGAGGCAGGCCGAAAGACGTGAACTAGAAAAACCAGTAGTGTGAGGCAGGCCAAGAGACGTGAAACAACAGACCAGAAGCATGGGTGTACGTCAGGAGACAGCGTGAGACCTGAACATGCAACAGCATGACAGACCAGAAGTGTGAGGACAGGCCGTGAAACAGTAAGACCGTGAAATAGGAGATGGGTGTGACCGTGAGACGGTGAAAGCAGGAGCTGTGTGAGACAACCTAGAGAAGGAATTCGGCGAAGCATCGGAAAGAACTCAACGTATTTCCAGATTTCTTCAAGATAGGTTAGAGAGCATTGCGGTGAACTTCTAAGCGGCAGTGGAGCAGCCTTTCAATTCAACAGAGGCAAGACAAGCTAGAAGAAGGGTAGACACAGTAAGTGACATTCTTTGTATTGTACTTGCTTAGTAATTGCAATAGTGAAAGGAGAAGAAGATTAAAACATCCATTGTAACTGGAATTCTCAACTATAGTGGATAGTCTCGGTAAAGGAGAGTCCCTACCACCATGGATGTACGTCTCGTTGAAGGAACCACGTAAATCTCGTGTGCCCTTAATTTGCTTTACGTTCTGTGTTTTGAATTGAGCTGTGAACGCAGCTAAAGTATCAACCAACCCATAACCTAATGAAGACCTAAACAAGAACATCCGAATTGTCTATTAGGCAAGGTGTTTGAAAGGTGACTTTGGGGACTATTGTGATTAGTAGGTAGCAATAGATCTACCTTAGTTGAATCTGAGAAAGAGTTCGCTTTTAAGAAGAGATTGAAGTTGTTCACTTACCTGCGAATTGCGAATTGTGGTGATACTGATTCACCCCCCCTCTCAGTATCACAAACTAGTAGATCCTAGGGTGAAGTTGGGAACTTCAACTCTAATAAGGTGGTTCCCCACTCCTATCTAGGGATATATGCTTCACACAACCTTAAAACTTGAGATTGCTATTTATAATATTCATCCACTAAAGTGTCTTTTATTCAATAGAGTCCATTACTTGTATTTTTGTTCAATTAACATATTCAAATATTAGATTTTTCACATATTATATTTTTCACACCAATTAAATCAAACGACATTAACAATAAATTTAAAAATGAAAATATTTCACTTTTGCAATTTTTAGAATTTTAAAATCTATTAGGGATAAATGAATTGTCAATACTCTATTGAATTTAAATTTTGCAATTTTCTAAATTGTCTCCTTTGCCTCCACGCAATTTAAAATAATTTATATAATTTTCAGGCAAATTTCTTAAGAAAAAACAAGAGCAATAGACTGTAATAAGAAGGTTCTACACTCCCATCTAGGGATATATGCTTAACATAACATTGAAATTTAGGATTGCTATTTATAATATTCATCCACTAAAGTGTATTTTATGCAATTGAGTCCATTACTTGAAATTTTGTTCAATTAAAATATTCAAATATTGTATTTTTCTCACCAATCAAATCAAACGATATTAACAACAAATTTAAAAATCAAAATATTGCATTTTTGCAATTTTTAGAATTTTAAAATCTGCTAGGGATAAGTGAATTGTCAATACTCTGTTCAATTTAAATTTTGCAATTTTCTAAATTGCCTCCTTTGCTTCAACGCAATTTGAAATGATTTATATAATCTTCAGACAAATTACTTAAGAAAAAGCAAAAGCAATATACTGTAATAAGAAGATTTTGCACTCCCGTCTAGAGATATATGCTTAACACAACATTGAAACTTGAGTTTGCTATTTATAATATTCATCCACTAAATTGTATTTTATGCAATTGAGTCCATTACTTGTATTTCTGTTCAATTAACATATTCAAATATTATATTTTTCACATATTATATTTTTCTCAGCAATTAAATTAAACGACATTAACAATAAATTTAAAAATCAAAATATTTCAATTTTGCAATTTTTCGAATTTGAAAATCTGCTAGGGATAAATGAATTGTCAATACCCTATTGAATTTAAATTCTGCAATTTTCTGAATTGTCTCATTTGCCTTAAAGTAATTTGAAATTATTTATATAATCTTCAGGCAAATTACTTAAGAAAAAGCAAAAGCAATGGATTGTAATAAGAAGGTTCTGTAAACCCATCTAGGGTTATATCCTTAACACCACATTTAAACTTGGGATTGCTATTTATAATATTCATCCACTAAAGTGTATTTTTTGCAATTGAGTCCATTACTTGTATTTTTGTTCGATTAAGATATTCAAATATTATATTTTTCTCACCAATCAAATCAAATAACATTAATAATAAATTTCAAAATCAAAATATTGCATTTTTTCAATTTCTAGAATTTTAAAATCTGCTAGGGATAAATGAATTGTCAATTCTCTGTTGAATTTAAATTTTGCTATTTTCTGAATTGTCTCCTTTGCCTCAACGCAATTAGAAATGATTTATATAATCACCAAGAAAATTACTTATGAAAAAGCAAAAGCAATCAACTGTAATAACAAAGTTTTGCACTCTCATCTAGGGATATATGCTTAACACAACATTGAAACTTGGGACTGCTATTTATGATATTCATCCACTAAAGTGTATTTTATGCAATTAAGTCTATTACTTTTATTTTTGTTCAATTAAGATATTCAAAGATTGTATTTTTCTCACCAATCAAATCAGACGACATTAACAATAAATTTAAAAATCAAAATATTGCATTTTTGCAATTTTTAGAATTTTAAAATTTGCTAAGGATAAATGAATTGTCAATACTCTGTTGAATTTAAATTTTGCAATTTTCTTAGTTGTCTCCTTTGCCTCAATGCAATTTGAAATGATTTATGGAATTCTTGTCTTCAAACAAATTACTTAAGAAAAAGGAAAAACAATGGACTCTAATAAGGCGGTTCCCCACTCCTATTTAGGGTTTTACCTTCAGACAACCTTGAAACTTGAGATTGCTATTTATAATATTCATCCATTAAAGTGTCTTTTATGCAATTGAATCCATTACTTGTATTTTTGTTCAATTAACTTATTCAAATATTATATTTTTCACATATTATATTTTTCTCACCAATTAAATCAAACAACATTATCAATAAATTCAAAAATCAAAATATTTCAATACTCTGTTGAAGTTAAATTTTGTAATTTTCTGAATTGTGTCCTTTGCCTCAACGCAATTTGAAATGATTTATGTAATCTTCAGGCAAATTACTTAAGAAAAAACGAAAGCAATGGACTATAATAAGAAGGTTTTGCACCCTTATCTAGGGATATATGCTTAAAAAATATTGAAACTTGCGATCGCAATTTATAATATTCATCCACTAAAGTGTCTTTTATGCAATTGAGTACATTACTTGTAATTTTGTTCAATTAACTTATTCAAATATTGTATTTTTCTCTCCAATCAAATCAAACGACATTAACAACGAATTTAAAAATCAAAATATTTCATTCTTGAAATTTTTATAATTTTTAAATCTGCTAGGGATAAATAAATTCTCAATAATCTATTGAATTTAAATTTTGAAATTTTCTTAATTTTCTCCTTTGCCTTAATGCAATTTAAAGTGATTTATATAATCTTTAGGCAAATTACTTAAGAAAAAGCAAAAGCAATGGACTGTTCTAAGAAGGTTTTGCACTCCCATCTAAGGATATATGCTTAACACAATATTGAAACTTGGGATTGCTATTTATGATATTCATCCACTAAAATGTATTTTATGCAATTAAGTCCATTTCTTGTATTTTTGTTCAATTAAGATATTCAAATATTGTATTTTTCTCACCACTCAAATCAAACGACATTAAAATTTGTTAGGGATAAATGAATTGTCAATATTTTGTTGAATTTAAATTTTGCAATTTTCTTAATTGTCTTCTTTGCCTCAATGCAATTTGAAATGATTTATAGAATTCTTGTCTTCAGACAAATTACTTAAGAAAAAGGAAAAGCAATGGACTCTAATAAGGTGGTTCCCCACTCCTATCTAGGGATATATGCTTAAGACAACCTTCAAACTTGAGATTGCTATTTATAATATTCATCCACTAAAGTGTCTTTTATGCAATTGAGTCCATTATTTGTATATTTATTCATTTAACATATTCAAATATTATATTTTTCACATATTACATTTTTTTCACCAATTAAATCAAACGACATTAACAATAAATTGCTAGGGATAAATTAATTGTCAATACTCTGTTGAAGTTAAATTTTCCAATTTTCAGAATTGTGTCCTTTGCCTTAACGCAATTTGAAATAATTTATATAATCTTCAGGCAAATTACTTAAGAAAAAGCAAAAACAATGGACTGTTATAAGAAGCTTCTACACTCCCATATAGGGATATATGCTTAACACAACATTGAAACCTGGGCTTGCTATTTATGATATTCATCCACTAAAATGTATTTTATGCAATTAAGTCCATTACTTGTATTTTTGTTCAATTAAGATATTCAAAGATTGTATTTTTCTCACCAATCAAATCAAACAACTTTAACAATAAATTTAAAAATCAAAATATTGCATTTTTGCAATTTTTAGAATTTTAAAATTTGCTAGGGATAAATGAATTTTTAATACTCTGTTAAAGTTAAATTTTGCAATTTTCTGAATTGTGTCCTTTGCCTCAATGCAATTTGAAATGATTTATACAATCTTTAGGCAAATTACTTAAGAAACAAACAAAAGCAATGGACTCTAATAAGAAGGTTCTGCACTTCCATCTAGGGATATATGCTTAACAAAACATTGAAACTTGGGATTGCTATTTATAATATTCATCCACTAAAGTGTTTTGTATGCTATTGAGTCCATTACTTGTAATTTTGTTCAATTAACTTATTCAAATATTGTATTTTTCTCACTAATTAAATCAAACGACATTAACAACAAATTTAAAAATCAAAATATTGCACTTTTGCAATTTTTAGAATTTTAAAATCTGATAAGGATAAATAAATTGTCAATAATCTATTGAATTTAAATTTTCAAAATTTCTGAATTGTCTCATTTGCCTCAATGCAATTTGAAATGATTTATTAAATTCTTGTTTTCAGAAAAATTAGTTAAGAAAAAGGAAAAGGAATGGACTCTAATAAGATGATTCCCCACTCCCATCTACGAATATGCTTCACACAACCTTGAAACTTGAGATTACTATTTATAATATTCATCCACTAAAGTGTCTTTTATGCAATTGAGTCCATTACTTGTATTTTTGTTCAATTAACATATTCAAATATTATATTTTTCACATATTGTATTTTTCTCACCAATCAAATCAAACGACATTAACAATAAATTTAAAAATCAAAATATTGCATTTTTGCAATTTTTAAAATTTTAAAATCTGCTAGGGATAAATGAATTGTCAATACTCTGTTCAATTTAAATTTTTCACTTTTCTTAATTGTCTCGTTTGCCTCAACGCAATTTGAAATAATTCATATATTCTTCAGGCAAATTACTTAAGAAAAAACAAAAGCAATGGACTGTAATAAGAAGGTTCTGCACTCTCGTCTAGAGATATATCCATAACACAATATTGAAACGCAGGATTGCTATTTATAATATTCATCCATTAAATTGTATTTTATGCAATTGAGTCCATTACTTGCATTTTTGTTCAATTAAGATATTGAAATATTATATTTTTCTCACCAATCAAATCAAAGGGTATTAACAATAAATTTAAAAATCAAAATATTGCATTTTTGCAATTTTTAGAATTTTAAAATTTGCTAGGGATAAATGAATTGTTAATACTCTGTTGAATTTAAATTTTGCAATTTTATAAATTGTCTCATTTGCCTCAATGCAATTTGAAATGATTTATAGAATTTTTGACTTTAGACAAATTACTTAAGAAAAAAGAAAAGCAATCGACTCTAATAACATGGTTCCGCACTCTCATCTAGGGATATATACTTCACATAATCTTGAAATTTGGAATTACTTTTATACAATTGAGTCCATTACTTGTATTTTTGTTCAATTCACATATTCAAATATTATATTTTTCACATATTTCATTTTTCTCAGCAATTAAATCAAACGACATTAACAATAAATTCAAAAATGAAAATATTTCAATTCTGCAATTTTTAGAATTTTAAAATCTGTTAGGGATAAATGAATTGTCAATACTCTGTTGAATTTAAATTTTGCAATTTTATAAATTGTCTCCTTTGCCCTAATGCAATTTGAAATGATTTATGTAATCTTCAGGCAAGTTACTTAAGAAAAAATAGAAGTAATGGACTGTAATAAGAACGTTTTACACTCGCATCTAAAGATATCTGCTTAACACAACATTGAAACTTGGAATTGTTATTTATAATATTCATCCACTATAGTGTATTTTATGCAATTGAGTCCATTACTTGTATTTTTGTTCAATTAAGATATTCAAATATTGTTTTTTTCTCACCAATCAAATCAAAGGACATTAACAATAAATTGAAAAATCAAAATATTGCATTTTTTGCAATTTTTAGAAATTTAAAATCTACTAGGAATAAATGTATTGTCAATACTATGTTAAATTGAAATATGGCTATTTTCTGAATTGTCTCCTTTGCTCAACACAATTTGAAATGATTTATATAATCTTTAGGCAAGTTACTTAAGAAAAAACAAAAGCAATGGATTGTAATAAGAAGGTTCTGCACTCCCATCTAAGGATATTTGCTTAACACAACATTGAAATTTGGGATTGCAATTTATAATATTCATCCACTAAAGTGTATTTTATGCAATTGAGTCCATTACTTGTATTTTTGTTCAATGAAGATGTCCAAATATTGTATTTTTCTCACCAATCAAATTAAACGACATTCCCAATAACTTTAAAAATCAAAATATTGTATTTTTGCAATTTTTAGAATTTTAAAATCTACTAGGGATAAATGAATTGTCAATACTCTGTTGAATTGAAATTTTGCTATTTTCTGAATTGTCTCCTTTGCCTCAACACAATTTGAAATGATTTATATAATTTTCATGCACAGTACTTAGGAAAAAGCAAAAGCAATGGACTGTAATAAAAAGGTTCTGCACTCCCATCTAGAGATATATGCTTAAGACAACATTGAAACTTGGGATTGTTACTTATAATATTCATCCACTAAAGTGTATTTAATGCAATTGAGTCCATTACTTGTATTTTTGTTCAATTTACTTATTCAAATATTGTATTTTTCTCAGCAATTAAATCAAACGACATTAACAATAAATGTAAAAATCAAAATATTTCAAGTTTGCAATTTTTTGAATTTTAAAATCTGCTATGAATAAGTGAATTGTCAATACTCTATTGAATTTAAATTTTGCAACTTTCTAAATTGTCTCCTTTGCCTTAATGCAATTTGAAATGATTTATTTAATCTTCAGGCAAATTCCTTAAGAAAAAACAAAAGCAATGAATTGTAATAAGAAGGTTATGCACTCCCATCTAGAGATATATCCTTAACACAACATTGAAACGTGGGATTGCTATTTATAATATTCATCCACTAAAGTGTATTTTATGCAATTGAGTCCATTACTTGTATTTTTGTTCAATTAAGATATCCAAATATTGTATTTTCTCACCAATCAAATTAAACGACATTCCCAATAACTTTAAAAATCAAAATATTGCATTTTTGCAATTTTTAGGATTTTAAAATCTGCTAGGGATAAATGAATTGTCAATACTCTGTTGAATTTAAATTTTTCAATTTTATAAATTGTCTCCTTTGCCTCAATGCAATTTGAAATGATTTATAGAATTCTTGACTTTAGACAAATTACTTAAGAAAAAAGAAAAGCAATCGACTCTAATAACATGGTTCCCCACTCTCATCTAGGGATATATACTTCACATAATCTTGAAATATTATATTTTTCACATATTTTATTTTTCTCAGCAATTAAATCAAAGGACATTAACAATAAATTTAAATTTAAATTTTGCAATTTTCTTAATTGTCTCTATTGCCTCAACGTAATTTGAAACGATTTATAGAATTCCTGTCTACAAACAAATTACTTAGGAAAAAGGAAAATGAATGGACTCTAGAGAGATGGTTCCCCACTCCCATTTGGGATATATGCTTTACACAACCTTGAAACTTGAGATTGTTATTTATAATATTCATCTACTAAAGTGTCTTTTATGGAATTGTGTCCATTACTTGTATTTTTGTTCAATTGACATATTCAAATATTATATTTTTCACATATTATATTTTTCTCACCAATTAAATCAAACGATATTAATAATAAATTTAAAAATCAAAATATTGCATTTTTGTAATTTTTAAAATTTTAAAATCTGCTAGAGATAAATGAATTGTCACTACTCTGTTGAATTTAACTTTTGCAATTTTCTGAATTGTCTCCTTTGCCTCAACACAATTTCAAATTATTTATATAATCTTCAAGCAAATTACTTAAGAAAAAGCAAAAGCAATGGACTATAATAAGAAGGTTCTACACTTCCATCTAGGGATATATGCTGAACACAACATTGAAACTTGGGTTTGCTATTTATAATATTCATCCACTATAGTGTATTTTATGTAATTGAGTCTATTACTTCTATTTTTGTTCAATTGACATATTCAAATATTATATTTTTGACATATTATATTTTTCTCACCAATTAAATCAAACGACATTAACAATAAATTTAAAGATCAAAATATTGCATTTTTGCAATTTCTAGAATTTTAAAATCTGCTAGGGATAAATGGATTGTCACTGCTCTGTTGAATTTAACTTTTGCAATTTTCTGAATTGTCTCCTTTGCCTCAAGACAATTTGAAATGATTTATATAATTTTCAAGCAAATTACTTAAGAAAAAGTAAAAGCAATGGACTGTAATAAAAAGGTTCTGCACTCGCATCTAGGGATATATGCATAAAAAAACATTGAAACTTGGGTTTGCTGTTTGTAATATTCATCCACTAAAGTGTATTTTATGCAATTGAGTCCATTACTTGTATTTCTGTTTAATTAACATATTCAAATATTATATTTTTCTCATATTATATTTTTCTCACCAATTAAATCAAACGACATTAACATTAAATTTAAAAATCAAAAATTTCAATTTTGGAATTTTTAGAATGTTAAAATCTACTAGGGACAAATGAATTGTCGATACTCTATTGAATTGAAATTTTGCAATTTTTGGAATTGTCTCCTTCGCCTCAACGCAATCTGAAATGATTTATATAATCTTTAGGCAAATTATTTAAGAAAAAGTAAAAGCAATGGACTATCATAAGAAGGTTCTACACTTCCATCTAGGGATATAAGCTTAAGACAACATTGAAACCTGGGTTTGCTATTTATAATATTCATCCACTAAAGTGTCTTTTCTGCAATTGAGTCCATTACTTATATTTTTGTCCAATTAACATATTCAAATATTTTATTTTTCACATATTATATTTTTCTCACCAATTAAACAAAACGACATTAATAATAAATTTAAAAATCAAAATATTTCAATTTCGTAATTTTTTGAATTTCGAAATCTACTAGAAATAAGTGAATTGTTAGTACTCTGTTGAATTTAAATTTTGCAATTTTCTAAATTTTCTCCTTTACCTAAACACAATTTGAAATGATTTATATAATTTTAAGGCAAATTACTTAAGAAAGAGCAAAAGCAATGGATTGTAATGAGAAGGTTCTGCACTCCCATCTAAGGATATATACTTAACACAACATTGAAACTTAGGTTTACTATTTATAATATTCATCCACAAAAGTGTATTTTATGCTATTGAGTCCATTACTTGTATTTTTGTTCAATTAACATATTCAAATAATATATTTTTCACATATTATATTGTTCTCAGTAATTAAATCAAATAACATTAATAATAAATTTCAAAATCAAAATATTTCAATTTTGCAATTTTTTGAATTTCAAAATCTTTTAGGGATAAGTGAATTGTCAGTACTTTGTTGAATTTAAATTTTGCAATTTTCTAAATTGTCTTCTTTGCCTAAACGCAATTTGAAATTATTGATATAATTTTCAGGCAAATTACTTAAGAAAAAGCAAAAGTAATGGATTGTAATAAGAAGGTTCTGCACTCCCATCTAGGGATATATGCTTAACACAACAATGAAACTTGGGATTGCTATTTATAATATTCATCCACTAAAGTGTATTTTATGCAATTGAGTCCATTACTTGTATTTTTGTTCAATTAAGATATTCAAATATTGTATTTTTCCCACCAATCAAATCAAATGACATTTACAATAAATTTAAAATTGAAAATATTCCATTTTTGCAATTTTTAGAATTTTAAAATCTGCTAGGGATAAATGAATTGTCAATACTCTATTGAATTTAAATTTTGCAATTTTCTTAATTGTCTCCTTTGCCTCAAAGCAATTTGAAATGATTTATAGTATTCTTGTTTTCAGACAAATTACTTAAGAAAAAAGAAGAGCAATCGACTCTAAAACGATGTTCCCCACTCCCATCTAGGGATATATGCTTCACACAACCTTGAATCTTGAGATTGCTATTTATAATATTCATCCACTACAGTGTATTTTATGTAAATGAGTCCATTACTTGTATTTTTATTCAATTAACATATTCAAATATTATATTTTTCACATATTATATTTTTCTCACCAATCAAATCAAACAACATTAGCAATAAATTTAAAAATCAAAATATTCCATTTTTGCAATTTTTAGAATTTTAAAATCTGCTAGGGATAAAGAAATTGTTAATAATCTGTAGAATTTAAATTTTGCAATTTTCTTAATTGTCTCCTTTACCTCAATATAATATGAAACGATTTATAGAATTCCTGTCTTCAGTCAAATTAATTAGGAAAAAGGAAAACCAATGGACTTTGAAAAGATGGTTCCCCACTCCTCTTTGGGATGCATGCTTGACACAACCTTAAAACTTGAGATTATTATTTATATTATTCCACCATTAAAGTGTCTTTTATGGAATTGTGTCCATTACTTATATTTTTGTTCAATTGACATATTCAAATATTATATTTTTCACATGTTATATTTTTCTCACCAATTAAATCAAACGACATTGAAAATAAATTTTAAAATTAAAATATTGCATTTTTGCAATTTTTAGAATTTTAAAATCTACTAGGGATAAATGAATTGTCAATACTCTGTTGAATTTAACTTTCACAATTTTCTGAATTGCCTCCTTTGCCTTAACGAAATTTGAAATGATTTATATAATTTTCAGGCAAATTACTTAAGAAAAAGCAAAAGCAATGAACTGTAATAAGAAGGTTCTGCACTCTCATCTAGGGATATATGTTTAACACAACATTGAAACTTGGGTTTACTATTTATAATATTCATCCACAAAAGTGTATTTTGTGCAACTTAGTCCATTACTTATATTTTTGTTCAATTAACATATTCAAATATTATATTTTTCTTACCAATTAAATCAAACAACATTAACATTAAATTTAAAAATAAAAATATTTCAATTTTGCATTTTTTCAAATTTTAAAATCTACTAAGGATAAATGAATTGTCAATACTCTGTTGAATTTAAATTTTGCAACTTTCGGAATTGTCCCTGTTGCCTCAATGGAATTTGAAAAGATTTATATAATCCTCAGGCAAATTACTTTAGAAAAACCAAAAACAATTGACTGTAATAAGAAGGTTCTGCACTCCCATCTAGGGATATATACTTAACACAACATTGAAATTTGGGACTGCTATTTATAATATTCATCCATTAAAGTGTATTTTATGTAATTGAGTCCATTACTTGTATTTTTGTTCAATTAATATATTCAAATATTATATTTTTCACATATTATATTTTATCACCAATTAAATCAAACGACATTAGCAATAAATTTAAAAATGAAAATATTTCAATTTTGCAATTTTTACTATTTTAAAATCTATTAGGGATAAATGAATTGTCAATACTTTGTTGAATTTAAATTTTGCAATTTTCAAAATTGTCTCCTTTGGCTCAACGCAATTTGAAATAATTTATATAATCTTCAAGCAAATTACTTAAGAAAAAACAAGAGCAATGGACTGTAATAAGAAGGTTCAACACTCTCATCTAGACATATATGCTTAATACAACATTGAAACTTGGGATTGTTGTTTATAATATTCATCCACTAAAGTGTATCTTATGCAATTGAGTCCAATACTTGTAATTTTGTTCAATTAAGATATTCAAATATTGTATTTTTCTCACCAGTCAAATCAAACGACATTAACAACAAATTTTAAAAAGAAAATATTGCATATTTGCAATTTTTAGAATTTTAAAATCTGCTAGGGATAAATAAATTGTCAATAATCTGTTGAATTTAAATTTTGAAATTTTCTTAATTGTCTCCTTTTCCTCAATGCAATTTGAAACGATTTATAGAATTCTTGTCTTTAGACAAATTAGTTAAGAAAAAGGAAAAGGAATGGACTCTAATAAGATGGTTTCCCACTCCCATCTAGGGATCTATGCTTCACACAACCTTGAAAGTTGAGATTGTAATTTATAATATTCATCTACTAAAGTGTCTTTTATGCAATTGAGTCACATATTATATTTTTCTCACCAATAAAATCAAACGACATTAACAATAAATATAAAAATCAAAATATTGCATTTTTGCAATTTCTAAAATTTTAAAATCAGTTAGGGATAAAGGAATTGTCAATTCTTTGTTGAATTTAAATTTTTCTATTTTCTGAATTGTCTCTTTTGCCTCAACGCAGTTTGAAATGATTTATATAATCTTTAGGCAAATTACTTAAAAAAAAAAAGCAAAAGGAATGGACTATAATAAGAAGCTTTTGCACTCCCATCTAGGGATATATGCTTAACACAACACTAAAACATTGGATTGCTATTTATAATATTCATCCACTAAAGTGTATTTTATGCAATTCAGTCCATTACTTGTAATTTTGTTCTATTAACTTATTCAAACATTGTATTTTTCTCACCAATTAAATCAAACAACATTAACAATAAATTTAAAAATCAAAAATTTTCAATTTTATGATTTTTAGAATTTTAAAATCTACTAGGGATAAATGAATTGTCAATACTCTCTTGAACTTCAATTTTGCAATTCTGAATTCTGTCCTTTCCCTCAGCGCAATTTGAAATGATTTATATAATCTAGAGGCAAATTACTTAAGAAAAAACAAAAGCAATGGACTGTAATAAGAAGGTTTTACACTCCCATCTAGAGATATATGCTTAACACAACATTTAAACCTTGGATTGTTATTTATAATATTCATCCACTAAAATGTATTTTATGCAATTCAGTCAATTACTTGTAATTTTGTTCAATTAACTTATTCAAATATTATATTGTTCTCACTAATTAAATCAAATGACATTAACAACAAATTTAAAAATCAAAATATTGCACTTTTGCAATTTTTCGAATTTTAAAATCTGCTAGGGATAAATAAATTCTCAATAATCTATTGAATTTAAATTTTGAAAATTTCTTAATTGTCTCATTTGCCTCAATGCAGTTTGAAATGATTTATAGAATTCTTATCTTCAGACAAATTAGCTAAGAAAAAGGAAAAGGAATGGACTTTAATAAGATGATTACCCACTCCCATTTAGGGATATATGCTTCACACAACCTTGAAATTTGAGATTGCTATTTATAAATTTCATCCACTAAAGTGTCTTTTATGCAATTGAGTCCATTACTTGTATTTTTGCTCAATTAACATATTTAAATATTATATTTTTTACATATTAAATTTTTCTCACCAATTAAATCAAACGATATTAACAATAAATTTAAAAATCAAAATATTTCAATTTTGCAATTTTTAAAATTTTAAAATCTGTTAGGGATAAATGAATTGTTAATACTCTATTGAATTTAAATTTTAGTGTTTCCTGAATTCTCTCCTTTGCCTCAATACAATTTGAAATAATTTTTATAATCTTTAGGCAAATTACTTAAGAAAAAGCAAAATGAATAGATTGTAATAAGAAGGTTCTGCACCCCCATCTAGGGATATGTGCTTAACACAACATTGAAACTTGGGATTGCTATTTATAATATTCATCCACTAAAGTGTATTTTATACAATTGAGTCCATTACTTGTAATTTTGTTCAATTAAGATATTCAAATATTGTATTTTTCTCACCAATCAAATCAAACTTGCTGGAATCCAAGTTTCACACAAGATTTTGGACAGAAGCAATATTTACAGTTATGCACCTATTAAACAGAGTTTTACTAAGGCCCAATACTGATAAGACTCCATATGAGCTATGGAGTGGGAAGAAGACAACAGCCAAGTATCTTAGAATCTTTGGCAACCCATGTTTTGTGAAGAACAAGGAGCAAAACTTGGGAAAATTCCATGCAAGGTCAGATGAAGGCATCTTTGTGGGATACTCAGCAAAGACAAAAGGTTATAGAGTTTTTCTGCATAAACTGGGAAAAGTGGTCACTTCCAGTAATGTGAGAATAGATGAAAACTGGAAAACAATACATAATGGAGAAGCTGAGGACAATGAAGAAGATGACTTCAAGATAGATGAAGAATCTGACCAACATGAAGAAAAGGGAAAAGAAGTAAGATCAGACTCAGAGAAGAGTGAGTTTGAAGATGAAGAAGGAGATTCTCTTGCAACTAAGACTGTGCAAGAGAGAAAGACAAAGAAGACATGGACCAGTGCTTATCAAGGAAATTAGATAATAGGTGACCCATCAGTAGGAGTTACAACAAGAAGAAGAATTGTGGGAGCTATTGCTTTACTCTCACAAGTTGAACCTAATTCTGTTGAAGAGGCTGCACAAGACAAAGCCTGGGTCAAAGCTATCAATGACGAGCTGGATCAAATCGAGAAGAATGAAACATGGGAGCTGGTCCCAAGACCCACTAATAAGAATGTCATAGGAACAAAATGGGTGTTTAAAAATAAACATAATGAAGATGGCAAGGTGGTGAGGAACAAGGCTAGGTTGGTTTGCAAAGGCTACACTCAGATAGAAGGAGTAGATGTTGATGAAACTTTTGCACCAGTAGCAAGGTTGGAAACTATCAGAATGTTCTTAGCTTTAGTAGCACATAAGAGGTATAAAGTTTACCAGATGGATGTGAAATCAGCCTTTCTGAATGGGCTTCTGAAAGAAGAAGTGTATATTGAACAACCCAATGGAGTACAAATCAGTGAGGATGAGACACACGTGTGCAAGCTAAAGAAAGCCTTGTATGGCCTTAAACAAGCCCTAAAAGCATGGTACAGTAGGCTGGATGCATATTTGAGAAGGTTGAACTTTAGAAGAGGAACAGTTGATAATAACCTATAAGTGTTCAACTCAGAGAGAGGCCAATTGATAACCATAGTATATGTAGATGACATCATCTTTGGAGGGGATCACTCTGAGCTATGCTAAGAATTTGCACAGAAGATGAGTGAGGAATTTGAGATGTCATTGATTGGAGAAATGACTTACTTTCTTGGATTACAGATAAAACAGTGTGAAGAAGGTATTTTTATTTCTTAGACAAAATATGCCAAAGAGATGCTGAAAAAGTTTGGCACAGAGGATAGCAGACTTGTCAGTACCCTTATGCCAATAGGCTATAAGTTAACAAAAGATCAGGAAGGAAGCAGTACAAGCCCTACATAATACATGAAGATGATAGAGAGCCTTTTGTACCTTACAGCATCAAGGCCTGATCTCATGCAAGCTGTGTGTATCGCCAGCAGATTCCAAGCTAATCTTAAGGAATCTTATGTGTTGACAGTGAAAAGAATCCTAAGATACCTCAAGGGGACACTGGAAATGGGCTTGTGGTATCCTGCCATGGATTCTGTAAAACTACAAGCATACACTGATGCAGACTGGGCAGGAAGTACATGATGAGAACCGTAGACATGAAGGGTGGAAGGCTTCAAAAGATGCAAAAAGTCCATTGCACATTCCAGAAGGCCCAATAACACGAGTTAGAGATTCAATTGATGCAAGAGGTCCATTGCACATTCTAGAAGGCCCAATAACACGAGCTAGGGCTTGAATGGATGCAAGAGGTCCATTGCACATTCCAGAAGGCCCAATAACACAAGCTAGGACCAGAAAGATTAAAGAAGCACTAAATGGGCTGATTTAGGATGCTCAGGCCAACCCAGCTTCAAATGGTGCGAATTTAAACTTGGAAGAGAGTCCAGGCCTTATTAATATCATTAGAGTAATTAAAGTGTTAGGACTAATAATAGTAGTCACTCCAAATTAGGCGTTTATTTTCCATATAAGAATTTGTACCTAGATAGGAATTCCGCCTAAATAAGGAATTGTCCTAACTAGGAATTTATGCCTCTTTAGGACTGCTATCTTAGCCTATAAATAGGCACCCCTTGTAAGCTTTGGAAATCAGACAATCAAGAAATCAGACAACTTTGAGTGAAATAGAAAGCAAGGGTTTTTCTCCCTCGGTTCTTTTAAGAACTAAAGAACTTATCAAGAGGTACTTCTTCTTATGGCGTTCAAATCGACTTATCACTCCCAATTCCTTCCTTTTCTGGAGTGTGGCGTCCATATCCATCTTGAATACCCTAGGTTCGTGTTCCTTCGAATTTTGGGTCTAGGGTTTGTGTTATTAAACTCTGATTTAGCTTTCCTGGTTGCTCTTTGATTCATTGTGTGCGTTGGGTCCCTAAGCCACGTCTTTTTGGGGTTTTCCGCATCAGTACAGATGACAGAAAATCAACCAGTGGCTGTAGTTTCTACTTGGGTTCAAAGTGTGTTGCATGGCTAAGTAGAAAGCAAAATAGTGTTTCTTTAAGCACAGCGGAGGCTGAGTATATGGCTGCTTGTGCAGCATGTACTCAGGTGATATGGATGCAAAGACAATTGGCCGATTTGAGTGTTGAAGTGAAGTTACCAGTGAGTGTACTTTGTGATAATCAAAGTGCAATTGATCTTAGCAAGAATCCAGTTCAACATTCAAGGAGCAAGTATATTGACATCCGGTATCACTTTATCAGGGATCAAGTGGAAGAGGGCACAATTCAGTTGGAATATGTCGGCACTAAAGATCAAATCTCAGATATTCTAACTAAACCTCTGTCCACAGAGTTGTTTGAAAAGCACAAAATGAGTCTGTTTGTGCAAATGCCTCCTCAAGCCTGAAGTTCAGGTGAATCCTTCATCTCTACTTTGCAGGTTTTTCAAATTTGTAATTGGTTGGCAAAGAGGGAGAGAAGCAACAGTGCAGGGGGAGCTGTTAAGGAAGGGGGAGTATATATTTAGGTGGAGTTGTAATCCATTTACTTCTGGATTATTACTTTAAGAAGATTATGAAGGACTACTGCATAATGGTTTTTGTTGTGAGTGTTGCCAACAATTACAAAGGGGGAGATTGTTGTTCTCACAGCCTTGTATGGGATGTAATTGTTGTCAACTAGGGTTAAGTGTGCAAGAAAGTAAAGCCACATGGAAGGGCAAGAAAGTAAATCCGCTGCGTAAGGGCAAGAACGTAAATCTGCCACGTAAGCCTTATTAGGGTTTCATGAAAGAGAGTATATAAAGACCTTGGAAGACAAAACAAAAAGGGGGGCCAACAAAATTGAATAAACAGCAACCCTACAACAACTGGCCAAAAAGAAGAGAAAATAATATACCAAAAGGGAACCCCACTGTCGGCAAAAAAGAAAAAAGGAGCAAAAGAGGAGATGGCCGAAGGGGGGCTGAACGAAGAACAGAGGTCAAGAGGAGATGGCCGGAAAGAGAGCGGAACGGCAAGAGATCAGAAACGACACCACTAGGAGAGCAAACCAGAAACGTCACCACCAGGAGAGCAAACCAGAACGTGCGACCTCCTACAAGGAAACCAGAAACACGTCCTGCAAGCAAACCAGAAATGCACAACCAGCAAAAGGAGAAATAAGAAACAAACCTCCCGGAAGAGAAGACAGCAGATCTGGTATCTGTGAGGCAGGCCGAAAGACGTGAACCAGAAAAACTAGTAGTGTGAGGCAGGCCAAGAGACGTGAAACAACAGACCAGAAGCATGGGTGTACGTCAGGAGACGGCGTGAGACCAGAACATGCAACGGCATGACAGACCAGAAGTGTGAGGACAGGCCGTGAAATAGTAAGACCGTGAAATAGGAGACGGGTGAGACCGTGAGACAGTGAAAGCAGGAGCTGTGTGAGACAACCTAGAGAAGGAATTCGGCGAAGCATCAGAAAGAACTCAACGTATTTCCAGATTTCTTCAAGAGAGGTTAGAAAGCGTTGCGGTGAACTTCTAAGCGGCAGTGGAGCCGCCTTTCAATTCAACAGAGGCAAGACAAGCTAGAAGAAGGGTAGACACAGTAAGTGACATTCTTTGTATTGTACTTGCTTAGTAATTACAATAGTGAAAGGAGAAGAAGATTAAGACATCCATTGTAACTGGAATTCTCAAGTATATTGGATAGTCTCGGTAAAGGAGAGTCCTTACCACCATGGATGCACGTCTCGTTGAGGCAACCATGTAAATCTCGTGTGCCCTTAATTTGCTTTACGTTCTGTGTTTTGAATTGAGTTGTGAACGCAGCTAAAGTATCAACCAACCCATAACCTAACAAAGACCTAAACAAGAACATCCGAATTGTCTATTAGGCAAGGTGTTTGAAAGGTGACTTTGGGGACTATTGTGATTAGTAGGTAGTAATAGATCTACCTTAGTTGAATTTGAGAAAGAGTTCGCTTTTAAGAAGAGATTGAAGTTGTTCACTTACTTACGAATTGCGAATGGTGGTGATACTAATTCACCCCCCCTCTCAGTATCACAAACTAGTAGATCCTAGGGTGAAGTTGGGAACTTCAACTCTAATAAGGTGGTTCCCCACTCCTATCTAGGGATATATGCTTCACACAACTTTGAAACTTGGGACTGTTATTTATAATATTCATCCACTAAAGTGTATTTTATGCAATTAAGTCCATTACTTTTATTTTTGTTGAATTAAGATATTCAAATATTGTATTTTTCTCACCAATCAAATCAAATGACATTAACAATAAATTTAAAAATCAATTTTTAGCATATTAAAATCTACTAGGGATAAATGAATTGTCAATACTTTGTTGAATTTAAATTTTACAATTTTCTTAATTGTCTCCTTTGCCTCAATTCAATTTGAAATGATTTATAGAATTCTTGTCTTCAGACAAATTACTTAAGAAAAAAGAAAAGCAATGGACTCTAATAAGGTGGTTCCCCACTCCCATCTAGGGATATATGCTTCACACAACCTTGAAACTTGAGATTGCTATTTATAATATTCATCCACTAAAGTGTCTTTTATGCTCTTGAGTCCATTACTTGTATTTTTGTTCAATTAACATATTTAAATATTATATTTTTCACATATTATATTTTCTCACCACTTAAAACAAATGACATTAACAAAAAATTTAAAAATCAAAATATTTCAATTTTGCAATTTTTAGAATTTTAAAATCTGCTAGGGATAAATGAATTGTCAATACTCTGTTGAAGTTAAATTTTGCAATTTTNCAATATATTTTTCACATATTATATTTTTCTCAAGCAATTAAATTAAACGACATTAACAATAAATTTAAAAATCAAAATATTTCAATTTTTCAATTTTTCAAATTTTAAAATCTGCTAGAGATAAATAAATTGTCAATACTCTATTGAATTTAAATTCTGCAATTTTCTGAATTGTCTCCTTTGCGTCAAAGTAATTTGAAATGATTTATATAATGTTCAGGCAAATTACTTAAGAAAAAGCAAAAGCAATAGACTGTAATAAGAAGATTATGTACTCCCATCTAGAGATATATGCTTAACACAACATTGAAACTTAGGTTTGCTATTTATAATATTCATCGACTAAATTGTATTTTATGCAATTGAGTCAATTATTTGTATATCTGTTCAATTAACATATTCAAATATTATATTTTCCTCAACAATTAAATTAAACGACATTAACAATAAATTTAAAAATCAAAATATTTCAATTTTGCAATTTTTTGAATTTTAAAATCTGCTAGGAATAAATGAATTATCAATACTATATTGAATTTAAATTCTGCAATTTTCTGAATTGTCTCTTTGCCTCAAAGTAATTTGAAATGATTTATATCATCTTCAGGCAAATTACTTAACAAAAAGTAAAAGCAATGGATTGTAATAAGAAAGTTCTGTAATCCCATCTAGGGTTATATCCTTAACACAACATTGAAATTTGCGATTGCTATATATAATATTCATCCACTAAAGTGTCTTTTATGCAATTGAGTCCATTACTTGTATTTTTGTTCAATTAACATATTCAAATATTATAATTTTCACATATTATATTTTTCTCACCAATCAAATTAAACGACATTAACAACAAATTTAAAAATCAAAATATTGCATTCTTGTAATTTTTAGAATTTTAAAATCTACTAGGGATAAATGAATTGTTAATACTCTGTTGAATTTAAATTTTGCAATTTTCTTAATTGTCTCCTTTTCCTTAATGCAATTTGAAATGATTTATAGATTTCTTGTCTTTAGACAAATTACATAAGAAAAAGGAAAAGCAATGGACTCTAATAAGGTGGTTCCCCACTCCTATTTAGGGATATATGCCTCACACAACCTTGAAACTTGAGATTTCTATTTATAATATTCATCCACTAAAGTGTCTTTTATGCAATTGAGTCCATTACTTGTATTTTTGTTCAATTAACATATTCAAATATTATAATTTTCACATATTATATTTTTCTCAACAATCAAATCAAATGACATTAACAACAAATTTAAAAATCAAAATATTGCATTCTTGCAATTTTTAGAATTTTAAAATCTGCTAGGGATAAATGAATTGTTAATACTCTGTTGAATTTAAATTTTGCAATTATCTTAATTGTCTCCTTTTCCTTAATGCAATTTGAAATGATTTATAAATTTCTTGTCTTTAGACAAATTACTTAAGAAAAAGGAAAAACAATGGACTCTAATTAGGTGGTTCCCGACTCCTATTTAGGGATATATGCCTCACACAACCTTGAAACTTGAGATTTCTATTTATAATATTCATCCACTAAAGTGTCTTTTATGCAATTGAGTCCATTACTTGTATTTTTGTTCAATTAACATATTCAAATATTATAATTTTCACATATTATATTTTTCTCACCAATCAAATCAAATGATATTAACAACAAATTTAAAAATGAAAATATCGCATTCTTGTAATTTTTAGAATTTTAAAATCTACTAAGGATAAATGAATTGTTAATACTCTGTTGAATTTAAATTTTGCAATTTTCTTAATTGTCTCCTTTGCCTTAATGCAATTTGAAATGATTTATAGAATTCTTGTCTTCAAACAAATTTCTTAAGAAAAAGGAAAAGCAATGGACTCTAATAAGGTGGTTCCTGACTCCTATTTAGGGATATATGCCTCACACAACCTTGAAACTTGAGATTTTTATTTATAATATTCATCCACTAAAGTGTCTTTTATACAATTGAGTCCATTACTTAGATTTTTGTTCAATTAACATATTCAAATATTATAATTTTCACATATTATATTTTTCTCACCAATCAAATCAAACAATATTAACAACAAATTTAAAAATCAGAATATTGCATTTTTGTAATTTTTAGAATTTTAAAATCTGCTAGGGATAAATGAATTGTCAATACCTTGTTGAATTTAAATTTTGCAATTTTCTTAATTGTCTCCTCTGCCTCAATGCAATTTAAAATGATCTATAGAATTCTTGTCTTTAGACAAATTAGTTAAGAAAAAGGAAAAGGAATGAACTCTAATAAGATGGTTCCCCACTCCCATCTAGAGATATATGCTTCACACAACCTTGAAACTTGAGATTGCACTTCATAATATTCATCTACTAAAGTGTTTTTTAAGCAATTGAGTCCATTACTTGTATTTTGGGTCAATTAACATATTCAAATATTATATTTTTCACATATTATATTTTTCTCACCAATTAAATCAAATGACATTAACAATAAATTGAGAAATCAAAATATTTCAATTTAGCAATTTTTTGAATTTTAAAATCTACTATGGATAAGTGAGTTGTCAATACTCTGTTCAATTTAAATTTTTCAATTTTCTAAATTGCCTCCTTTATCTCAACACAATTTGAAATGATTTATATAATCTTTAGGCAAATTACTTAAGAAAAAGCGAAAGTAATAGACTGTAATAAGAAGATTCTGCACTACCGTCTAGAGATATATACTTAATACAACATTGAAACTTGGGTTTGCTATTTATAATATTCATCCACTAAATTGTATTTTATGCAATTGAGTCCATTACTTGTATTTTTGTTCAATTAACATATTCAAATATTATATTTTTCACATATTATATTTTTCTCAGTAACTAAATTAAACGGCATTAACAATAAATTTAAAAATCAAAATATTTCAATTTTCCAATTTTTCGAATTTTAAAATTTGCTAGAGATAAATGAATTGTTAATACTCTATTGAATTTAAATTCTGCAATTTTCTGAATTGTCTCCTTTGCCTCAAAGTAATTTGAAATGATTTATATAATCTTTAGGCGAATTACTCAAGAAAAAGCAAATGCAATGGATTGTAATAAGAAGGTTCCGTAATCCCATATAGGGTTATATCTTTAACACAACATTGAAACTTGGGATTGCTATTTATAATATTCATCTATTAAAGTGTATTTTATGCAATTGAGTCCATTACTTGTATTTTTGTTAGATTAAGATATTCAAATATTGTATTTTTCTCACCAATCAAATCAAATGACATTAACAATAAATTTAAAAATCAAAATATTGCATTTTTGCAATTTCTAGAATTTTAAAATATGCTAGGGATAAATGAATTGTCAAGACTCTGTTGAATTTCAATTTTACAATTTTCTAAATTGTCTCCATTGCCTCCATGCAATTTGAAATAATTTTTATAATCTTCAGGCAAATTACTTAAGAAAAAACAAAAGCAATGAACTGTAATAAGAAGGTTCTACACTCCCATTTAGGGATATATGCTTAATACAACATTGAAACTTGGGATTGCTCTTTATAATATTCATCCATCAAAGTGTATTTTATGCAATTGAGTCCATTTGTTGTATTTTTGTTCAATTAACATATTCAAATATTATATTTTTCACATATTATATTTTTCTCACCAATCAAATCAAACGACATTAATAACAAATTTAAAAATCAAAATATTGCATTTTGTAATGTTTAGAATTGTAAAATCTGGTAGGGATAAGTAAACTGTCAATAATCGGTTGAATTTAAATTTTGAAAGTTTCTTAGTTGTCTGCTTTGCCTCATTGCAATTTGAAATGATTTATAGAATTCTTGTCTTCAGACAAATTAGTTAAGAAAAAGGAAAAGAAATGGACTCTAATAAGATGGTTCCCTACTCCCATTTAAGGATATATGCTTCACACAACCTTGAAATTTGAGATTCCTATTTATAATATTCAACCATTAAAGTGTCTTTTTTTCAATTGAGTCCATTACTTGTATTTTTGTTCAATTAACATATTTAAATATTATATTTTTCACATATTATATTTTTCTTACAAATCAAATCAAACGACAATGCAATTTGAAATGATTTATAGAATTCTTGTTTTCAAACAAATTACTTAAGAAAAAGGAAAAGCAAAGGACTCTAATAAGGCGGTTTCTCACTTCTATCGAGGGATATATGCTTCACACAACCTTGAAACTTGAGATTGTTATTTATAATATTCATCCACAAAAGTGTCTTCTATGCAATTGATTCCATTACTTGTATTTTTGTTCAATTAACATATTCAAATATTATATTTTTCACATATTATATTTTTCTCTGCAATTAAATTAAACGACATTAACAATAAATTTAACAATCAAAATATTTCAATTTTGCAATTTTTCAAATTTTAAAATCTGTTAGGGATAAATGAATTGTCAATACTTTATTGAATTTAAATTCTGCAATTTTCTTAATTGTCTCCTTTGCCTCAAAGTAATTTGAAATGATTTATATAATCTTCAGGCAAATTACTTAAGAAAAAGCAAAAGCAATGGATTGTAATAAGAAGGTTTTGTAATCCTATCTAGGGTTATATCCTTAACACAACATTGAAATTGGGATTGCTATTTATAATATTCATTCACCAAAGTGTATTTTATGCAATTGAGTCCATTACTTGTATTTTGTTCGATTAAGATATTCAAATATTATATTTTTCTCACTAATCAAATCAAGCAACATTAACAATAAATTTAAAAATCAAAATATTGCATTTTTGCAATTTCTAGAATTTTAAAATCTACTAGGGATAAATGAATTGTCAATTCTCTGTTGAATTTAAATTTTGCTATTTTCTGAATTATCTCCTTTGCCTCAACACAATTTGAAATGATTTATATAATCACCAGGCAAATTACTTATGGAAAAGCAAAAGCAATTGACTGTAATAAGAAAGTTCTGCACTCCCATCTAGGGATATATGCTTAACACAATATTGAAACTTGGGATTGCTCTTTATAATATTCATCCACTAAAGTGTATTTTATGCAATTGAGTCCATTACTTGTATTGTTGTTCTATTAAGATATTCAAATATTGTATTTTTCTCACCAATCAAATCAAACGACATTAACAATAAATTTTAAAATCAAAATATTGCCTTTTTTGCAATTTTTAGAATTTTAAAATCTACTAGGGATAAATGAATTGTCAATACTTTGTTGAATTTAAATTTTGCAATTTTCTTAATTGTCTCCTTTGCCTCAATGCAATTTGAAATGATTTATAGAATTCTTGCCTTCAAACAAATTACTTAAGAAAAAGGAAAAGCAATGGACTTTTGTTGTTCCCACAGCCTTGTGTGGGTTGTAATTGTTGTCAACTAGGGTTAAGTGTGCAAGAAAGTAAATCCACCGTGTAAGGGCAAGAACGTAAATTCACCACGTAAGCCCTATTAGGATTTCATGGAAGAGAGTATAGAAAGGCCTCGAAAGACAAAACAAAAAAGGGGGCCAACAAAATTGAATAAACAGCAACCCTACAACAACCGACCAAAAAGAAGAGAAAATAATATACCAAAAGGGAACCCCATTGTCGGCAAAAAGAAAAAAAAAACAAAGGAGAAAAAGAGGAGACGGCCGAAAAGAGAGCAGAACAGCAAGAGATCATAAACGACACCACTGGGAGAGCAAACCAGAAACGTCACCACTGGGAGAGCAAACCAAAAGGTGCGACCTCCTGCAAGGAAACCAGAAACACGTCTTACAAGCAAATCAGAAATGCACAACCAGCAAGAGGAGAAATAAGAAACAGACCTCCTGCAAGAGAAGACAGCAGACCTGGTATCCGTGAGATCACCCGGAAGAGAAGACAGCAGACCTGGTATCCGTGACACCACCCGGAAGAGAAGATAGCAGACCAGAAGTGTGGGGCAGGCCGAAAGGTGTGAACCAGAAAAACCAGTAGCGTGAGGCAGGCCAAGAGATGTGAAACGGCAGACCAAAAGCGTGGGTGTACGTTAGGAGACGGCGTGAGACCAGAACGTGCAACGGCGTGACAGACCAGAAGCGTGAGGACAGGCCGTGAAACAGTAAGACCGTGAAATAGGAGACGGGTGAGACCGTGAGACGGTGAAAGCAGGAGCTATGTGAGACAACCTAGAGAAGAAATTCGACGAAGCATTGGAAAGAACTCAATGTATTTCCAGATTTCTTCAAGAGAGGTTAGAGAGCGTTGCAGTGAACTTCTAAGCGGCAGTGGAGCAGCCTTTCAATTCAACAAAGGCAAGACAAGCTAGAAAAAGGGTAGACATAGTAAGTAACACTCTTTGTATTGTACTTGCTTAGTAATTGCAATAGTGAAAGGAGCAGAAGATTAAGACATCCATTGTAACTGGAATTCTCAAGTATAGTGGATGGTCTTGGTAAGGGAGAGTCCCTACCACCGTGGATGAACGTCACATTGACAGAACCACGTAAATCTCGTGTGTCCTTAATTTACTTTATGTTCTGTGTTTTGAATTGAATTGTGAACGCAACTAATGTATCGGCCAACCCATAACCTAACGAAGACCTAAACAAGAACATCCGAATTGTCTATTAGGCAAGGTATCTGAAAGGTGACTTTGGGGACTATTGTGATTAGTAGGTAGCAATAGATCTACCTTAGTCAAATCTGAGAAAGAGTTCCCTTCTAAGAAGAGATTGAAGTTGTTCACTTACCTGCGAATTGCAAATTGTGGTGATACTGATTCACCCCTCTCTCAGTATCACAAACTAGTAGATCCTAGCGTGAAGTTGGGAACTTCAATTGGTATCAGAGCACAGGTTCTCCATGATAAAGCTTAACAGCTTGGTGTACTAGTTTGAAGAGCTCTAGAAGTTTTAACTTGTTCAGCATACTGAGAAATGGACGCCGGTACCAGCACTAGCACTACTTACAGCAAGAAGGTTCCAATCTTCAACGGAACCAACTACCATATGTGGAGAGCGAGAATGCAGGTGGTATTTGCAACCATAGGCTTAAACATGGTGAAATCTGTACAGGAGCGTTTTGAGCCTCCAGAAGAAGGTAAAGATCCAACCCCAAAGGAATTAAGACAGTTTGAGATAAATGGGAAGGCCTCAAACGTCATCGTTTCAGCATTGACAGATGTTGAATATGCTAAAGTTATGGACTGCAAATCTACCAAGGAGATATGAGACAGATTGTAGAAAGTCTATGAAGGTGATGGCAGAATGAAGGAGGCCAAGTTTCAAGTTTCAAGTTTTCAAGGAGAGATATGAATCTCTCAGAATGCAGAAAAATGAGATAGTCCAAGAGTTCTTCACTAAGGTTATTGATGCTGTAAACGATCTTAGAAGTCATGGGAAGAACAAGAAGGAATCATCTATTGTGAAGAAAATTCTGAGAATTCTTCTTGAGAGGTAGAGATCTCAATTCTATATCTCTGCATGATCTCCAATGCAATCTCATTACATATGAGATGAGAATAAAGTCAATTGAGAGCTCCTCAACGTCAAAGGTATCAAAGGAGGCAGCTTTCAAAGCTATGAAACACTTGAAGATAAAAGAAGAGGAAGAATCATCCAGTGAGGATGATGAGGAAGAAAGTGAAGTTGAAGTGTTGGCATACTTCACAAGGAAGTTCAAAAAGGGGTCTAAGAAGGGAAAAGGATAGTTGTCCTTGAGATGTTATCGTTATGGACAAACTGGACACTTTGCTTCTCAGTGCAAAGTGAAACTTGATGATGAAGATGAGGATGGTGATGATGAGCAGAATTCAAAATGGAGAAGACCATCATTCAAGTCAAGGAAGTCCAGCAAGAAGACTGCTAACCCACAGAAGAAGAAGAGAGGCTCATTCAAGAGTTATGTGAGCCAAACAAAAGAAGCCGATGAGGAGGAAGATGTAGACTCATCAGATGAGCATGCCTTTATGGCATTAGCTTGATGTGGTAGTTCAACCTCTGAAGAGGAAGAGGAGATTGATGAAGAAGAACCAGATCTTGAAGGGGTAGAACCATAAGAAGGTTGGAGGCCCATATAAAACAAGTTGAAGCAAAGATTGAGGAAGCAGAAAGTCAAAAGGATGAAATAAGGGCTGAACATATTGACTTGAAGAGAAGATTTGAAGAACAGATAAAAATATGTGAAGACCTTACTATGGAGCTTGGCTCAAGGACTTCAACAATTGAAGAAATGGAGATAAAGTTGCTGAGACTTCAGCAACAACTCAAAAAGAGTGAAGAAAACTTGCAGAAGTTTGAAGTGATAGGAGAAACAAGCTCTGCAAGAGAAAAGAAGAATGAAGAGAAACTGCCTAAAGATAATGAGACTTTGCTACAGAAGTTGAAAGAGAAGGTTAAGTTGCAGAAAGAAAAGACTGATCAGCCAGGAACAGTGAAGGCTGAAAATAAAGAAGATTTGAAGAAGCAACCTAAGGTTGCAAACAAAAATGAAGAAAAGAAAGTCAGCCAGCAAGGGGCTACGACTGAACAGAAGAAGGAGAATAAGGTGACTGAAATGAAAGTCACACAAGCAAAGAAGCCAGCAACCTTGTCTACACAGCAAGTAATGAACAAAAGAAAACAAGCTATGATTAGACCCAAGAAGAGACAGTTTTAAGGTTACTGTCTTTATTGTGAAGTTTAGGGTCATAAGGCAAGTAAATGCTGGTGGAGAAGGCCAGTATATGTCTCCAACTTGAGAAGATATGATGCTGCATACAGGGGGAGACAATACAAAATTCAAAGGAGAACACCTGTTGTGAGTTCTTGCACCAACTGTAAAAGACAAGGACACACTGACAAGAATTGTTGGTGGAAGCCCAAACTAGTGGTTTCAAAGAACAAGTTTGCTATATTGGGAGATTTGGAACAGTGTGAAAGGTGCAGGCAAGATGGCCATAATGCCAAGAGATGCATGACACTTCTCCCTGAGCAAGAGAAGGCACTAAATGGCATAGTGAAAGAAATTAGTACAGTCAAAACTGAGAAAAAGGAGAAAGCTATCATCAAGCCAGTTCAAAACAAGGAATATAAAGCTAAAAGGGAGGTGGCTAATATAGCTGAAATTGCACTAAAAGCTAACTACAAGGATAAGTAGTGGATCTTTGATAATGGGTGCACTTCACACATGACAGGAGACAAGAGTAAATTATCAAAATTGAACAAGTTAAGAGAAGGCAGAGTCAAGTTTGACAATGATGATTCACTCAACATCAGTGGTCAAGGGTTAGTAAATATTGGAAAAGGAAAGCTAAAAGATGTTCTGCACGTTGAAGGACTCAGATATAATCTAGCATCTGTCAGCCAACTATGCAATGAAGACCATAAAGTGATATTCACAAAAATAGTTGTTGTAGCCGGGAAGAGAATAGCTGGAAATTTATATGTGATTGATGAGGACAAGACAAACAGCTGTTTAGTTACAAAAGAAGAAGAAAATCAACTCTGGCATAGGAGGTTGTGACACTTAACACAGAAGAATATGAGGAAGCTGACCACTACTCATGCAATCAGAGACATTCCAGACCTTAAGAGAGAGAGGGAGTATGTCTGCTTAGCATGCTCTAAAGGAAAACAGGTCAGAAAGTAGTATAAGACCAAAGAGGTCAGTTCTGAAGCAGTACTTGACATTGTACATACTGATTTGTGTGGGTCGATGAGAACAAAAGGGTTGAATGGTGAGAGGTACTTCATCTTGTTTGTTGATGATTATTCCAGAAGGACCTGCATCATGCACCTCAAACACAAGTCAAAAGTTTTGAAATGCTTCAAGAGATACAGAAGATTGGCTGAAAATGAGAGTGGAAAGAAGATTAAAGTATTGAGGTTAGATCAAGGCACTGAATTCACAAATGGAGCTTTTGAAGATTACCTTGAGAAGCATGGAATTCACCATCAGATGGCAACAACAAGAACACCTCAATAGAACGGGGTGGTAGAGAGGAAAAATAGAGCTGTGGTTGAAATGGCAAGAACTCTACTGCTGGAATCCAAGTTTCACACAAGATTTTGGACAGAAGCAATATTTATAGTCGTGCACCTATTAAACAGAGTTTTACTAAGGCCCAATACTGATAAGACTCCATATGAGCTATGGAGTGGGAAGAAGACAACAGCCAAGTATCTTAGAATCTTTGGCAACCCATGTTTTGTGAAGAATAAGGAGCAAAACTTGGGAAAATTCCATGCTAGGTCAGATGAAGGCATTTTTGTGGGATACTCAGCAAAGACAAAAGGTTATAGAGTTTTTTACATAAACTGGGAAAAGTGGTCACTTCTAGTAATGTGAGAATAGATGAAAACTGGAAAACAATGCATAATGGAGAAGCAGAGGACAGTGAAGAAGATGACTCCAAGATAGATGAAGAATCTGACCAACATGAAGAAGAGGGAAAAGAAGTAAGTTCAGACTCAGAGAAGAGTGAGTTTGAAGATGAAGAAGGAGATTCTCTTGCAACTAAGACTGTGCAAGAGAGAAAGACAAAGAAGACATGGACCAGTGCTTATCAAGGAAATTAGATAATAGGTGACCCATCAGTAGGAGTTACAACAAGAAGAAGAATTGTGGGAGCTACTACTTTACTCTCACAAGTTGAACCTAATTCTGTTGAAGAGGCTGCACAAGACAAAGCCTGGGTCAAAGCTATCAAATGAGGGAGCTGGATCAAATCGAGAAGAATGAAACATGGGAGCTGGTCCCAAGACCCACTAATAAGAATGTCATAGGAACAAAATGGGTGTTTAAAAATAAACATAATGAAGATGGCAAGGTGGTGAGGAACAAGGCTAGGCTGGTTTGCAAAGGCTACACTCAGATAGAAGGAGTAGATGTTGATGAACTTTTGCACCAGTAGCAAGGTTGGAAACTATCAGAATGTTCTTAGCTTTAGCAGCACATAAGAGGTATAAAGTTTACCAGATGGATGTGAAATCAGCCTTTCTGAATGGGCTCCTGAAAGAAGAAGTGTATATTGAACAACCCGATGGAGTACAAATCAGTGAGGATGAGACACACGTGTGCAAGCTGAAGAAAGCCTTGTATGGCCTTAAACAAGCCCCAAGAGCATGGTACAGTAGGCTGGACGTGTATTTGAGAAGGTTGAACTTCAGAAAGAGGAACAGTTTGATAATAACCTATAAGTGTTCAACTCAGAGAAAGACCAACTGATAACCATAGTATATGTAGATGACATCATCTTTGGAGGGGATCACTCTGAGCTATGCTAAGAATTTGCACAGAAGATGAGTGAGGAATTTGAGATGTCATTGATTGGAGAAATGACTTACTTTCTTGGATTACAGATAAAACAGTGTGAAGAAGGTATTTTTATTTCTCAGACAAAATATGCCAAAGAGATGCTGAAAAAGTTTGGCACAGAGGATAGCAGACTTGTCAGTACCCCTATGCCAGTAGGCTACAAGTTAACAAAAGATCAGGAAGGAAGCAGTACAAGCCCTACAGAATACAGGAAGATGATAGAGAGCCTTTTGTACCTTACAGCATCAAGGCCTGATCTCATGCAAGCTGTGTGTATCGCCAGTCAGATTCCAAGCTAATCCTAAGGAATCTTATGTGTTGGCAGTGAAAAGAATCTAAGATACCTCAAGGGGACACTGGAAAATGGGCTTGTGGTATCCTGCCATGGATTCTATAAAACTACGAGCATACATTGATGCAGACTGGGCAGGTAAGTACAAATGACAGAAAATCAACCAGTGGCTGTAGTTTCTACTTGGGTTCAAAGTGTGTTGCATGGCTAAGTAGAAAGCAAAACAGTGTTGCTTTGAGCACAGCGGAGGCTGAGTATATGGCTGCTTGTGCAGCATGTACTCAGGTGATATGGATGCAAAGACAATTGGCCGATTTGAGTGTTGAAGTGAAGTTACCAGTGAGTGTACTTTGTGATAATCAAAGTGCAATTGATCTTAGCAAGAATCCAGTTCAACATTCAAGGAGCAAGTATATTGACATCCGGTATCACTTTATCAAGGATCAAGTGGAAGAGGGCACAATTCAGTTGGAGTATGTCGGCACTAAAGATCAAATCTCAGATATTCTAACTAAACTCTGTCCACAGAGTTGTTTGAAAAGCACAAAATGAGTCTATCTGTGCAAATGCCTCCTCAAGCCTGAAGTTCAGGTGAATCCTCCATCTTTACTTTGCAGGTTTTTCAATTTGTAATTGGTTGGCAAAGGGGGAGAGAAGCAACAGTGCAGGGGAGCTGTTAAGGAAGGGGAGTGCATATTTAGGGGAGTTGTAATCCATCTACTTCTGGATTATTACTCTAAGAAGATTATGAAGGACTGCTGCATAATGGTTTTTTGTTGTGAGTGTTGCCAACAATTACAAAGGGGGAGATTGTTGTTCCCACAGCCTTGTTATGGGATGTAATGTTGTCAACTAGGTTAAGTGTGCAAGAAAGTAAAGCCACATGGAAGGGCAAGAAAAGTAATCCGCTGCATAAGGGCAAGAATGTAAATCTGCACACGTAAGCCTTATTAGGGTTTCATGGAAGAGAGTATATAAAGACTTGGAAAGACAAAACAAAAAGGGGGGCCAACAAAATTGAATAAACACAACCCTACAACAACCGGCCAAAAAGAAGAGAAAAATAATATACCAAAAGGGAACCCCACTGTCGGCAAAAAAGAAAAAAAGGAGAAAAGAGGAGACGGCTGAAGGGGGGCTGAACGAAGAACAGAGGTCAAGAGGAGGATGGCCTGGAAAGAGAGCGGAACGGCAAGAGATCAGGAAACGACACCACTGGAGAGCAAACCAGAAAACGTCACCACCGGGAGAGCAAACCAGAAACGTGCGACCTCCTGCAAGGAAACCAGAAACATGTCCTGCAAGCAAACCAGAAATGCACAACCAGCAAGAGGAGAAATAAGAAACAAACCTCCCGGAAGAGAAGACAGCAGATCTGGTATCTGTGAGACCACCTGGAAGAGAAGACAGCAGACCTGGTATCCGTGAGATCACCCGGAAGAGAAGACAGCAGACCTGGTATCCATGACACACCAAGAAGAGAAGACAGCAGACCAGAAGCGTGAGGCAGGCCGAAAAACGTGAACCAGAAAAACCAATAGTGTGAGGCAGGCGAGAGACGTGAAACACAGACTAGAAGCATGGGTGTACATCAGGAGATGGCGTGAGACCAGAACATGCAATGGCGTGACAGACCAGAAGCGTGAGGACAGGCCGTGAAACAGTAAGACCGTGAAATAGGAGACGGGTGAGACCGTGAGACGGTGAAAGCAGGAGCTGTGTGAGACAACCTAGAGAAGGAATTCGGCGAAGCATCGGAAAGAACTCAACGTATTTCCAAATTTCTTCAAGAGAGGTTAGAGAGCATTGCGGTGAACTTCTAAGCGGCAGTGGAGCAGCTTTTCAATTCAACAGAGGCAAGACAAGCTAGAAGAAGGGTAGACACAGTAAGTGACATTCTTTGTATTGTACTTGCTTAGTAATTGCAATAGTGAAAGGAGCAGAAGATTAAGACATCCATTGTAACTGGAATTCTCAAGTATAGTGGATAGTCTCGGTAAAGGAGAGTCCTACCACCATGGATGTACGTTTCGTTGAGGGAACCACGTAAATCTTGTGTGCCCTTAATTTGCTTTACGTTCTGTGTTTTGAATTGAGTTGTGAACGCAGCTAAAGTATCAACTAACCCATAACCTAACGAAGACCTAAACAAGAACATTCGAATTGTCTATTAGGCAAGGTGTTTGAAAGGTGACAATTTGGGGACTATTGTGATTAGTAGGTAGCAATAGATCTACCTTAGTTGAATCTGAGAAAGAGTTCGCTTTTAAGAAGAGATTGAAGTTGTTCACTTACATGCGAATTGCAAATTGTG
>JAIRCJ010000322.1:0-91032 GCA_020883675.1 Bruguiera gymnorhiza
GCAAGGTCTAGAGGTTAAAATTTTCAGTTAACAGGACCAGGCCTAACCAATTGGTCCTGGACTTCATTTTACTTACCTAACCCACATCCAATACAGGGGGTTAGAATCAATAATGTATAGTACAAGGACAAATTAAAACCAACCAATTGTAAAGGCATATGATATTTCCAGTATAAATCCACTAAATGAGACATATTTTCAAGGAATTTATTCATTGAATAAACACACTGCAATCAGTTATTGTTTCTTAGAGTTCACTGCACAGATTTGCCTGCACTACATTATAAATGTGATGTTGAGCATGTTTAACAGAAAAACAAACAGAATAGAAACAAAATAAAAAATAGACCGTGAGGTCTGTATACAAAAGGCTGGCTGTCTTATCTTTAAAAACTATTGAGACTATGGGCTTGCCAGAACTCACGTTTTCCTGCAGGAAGGCTCTCTTTTTGTTTGAAATAAAATATGAGCCTGACATCTTTGGATGCAAGACCTCATATTTTGCCTGTGTAAGGTGTTTAAATTCCAAAACTAAAGCAATTTTAGAATATGTTAACCACTCCACTATCACAAATAGTTTTGAACACCTTAAACCAGTAATTTGTTATTATTTTGGAAGGGATCCCACTGACTCTTCCTTCAAAGCAAGAGTATCTTCTATTATGTGACTTTGGGTCTAAGTTAACAAGCAAAACCATATTAACAAAGAGCACCATCATCCAGAAATGAAGGGAATAAGATTGTTTTCACATAAACTAAGTACAGTTTCTCTATAGCATCATAAAAATTTAAGAACAACCCCATCCATTTAATCTAATTATTTATGTAAGAATTAGTGAAAAAATTTGCACTTGCAAGTGGAATGAACATTTAAAATTTTTTATTTCTAATAATAGATTAACTACTTGATAAATATAATTACAATTTATCTTAAAAAACAAAACTATTACCAACATAACCTTTGATTTTTCTTCTCCCAATTTCTTAAGAAGTGGTCAATAACCACTATTGTCCAAGTGTCTATCCTTTAATAGTAATCCATACAAATAATGATAAATATCTCTTATAACTCAAAACACTCCTAGTGAGAAAAAGATGAGTGAAATTAATGATCCTAATTTACTAGACATGTGGTGGCTGGCCTTATGATGGAGTATTTATAAGGATTTTGACTCTTGAATCTTATTTAGGTGATTTGTATCAATTTCAAGTAAATTGTATTTTAATCTTTATATATTCAAAATCATAAAATCATATAATATACCTTAAAAGTTTCCTAAACATTTCAATCAAGTCCAACCAAAACTCCATTTTATATTTTCACAATTGTTCTTACCATGTGAGCTATTGGGATCTCAATGTAATGACAATGAATATGAATTATAATTCTAAAAGATTAGATAAATTAAATTTTTTTATTTTTTAATTTAATCAATTTATATTTATAAATTAAAATTGACTTCTAACCACATATCATGACCATTTTAAAATTTAAAATTGTCAAAGTAATTTGACTTAAACCTTTTTATGTGCAAACATGGTGTCATGGCCCACTGGGACATTGACCATCATTAATTACCCATTAAGAATCTAGTAAAGATAAATATTAAGTGTGCATTTTTTCTGCATGGAATTACTAAAATTGATGTTTTTGCAAAGTAAAGGAAAGAACCAAACTTCAGGAAAGGTAAAAATGGAAAATTGTTGGGATGGATATAATTTTCTTAAGATATAGAAAAGAGGAGAGAGAAAGAAATTTTGCAATAAAGTGCTACCTGAATATACAGCTTCTTCCATGCACACTCTGATGAAAACTTTTTGGAAGAATGACATGGACCCCACCGCATATCGTACCTGCCCAAACATTAGAAATGTGAACGATGCACATAACCATGTGTATAAGTATATATAAGCAATGATGATTAAAACCACCAAAGCAAATAAATCTGCATGTCAGTGGAAAGTTAAATAAAGCACAAGTAGAACCATTTGGAGTAGTAAGATACTGAGATTTTGATAGTGCCCTCCTTTCCTTTGAGAAGGTACGAGAAAACTCAAATCCTAAGGACCTAACAGGAAGTGTATTGAATAATCTCTAAGGAATGGCTGGATCTAAGAGTGACCATGTCAAAGAAATAAACAGATTGATAATAAGAAGAAAAAGTACTTTTTCTTTGGTTCAATTAGATGGAAAAAGTTTTGAGACTACAAGTAGTTACTAAAAGCATGCAGCCTCATGGCCCTAACTGGTGCTGGTGCAGGCTCCAGCAGCACCAGCAGGTGCTGGGCATTTTTCCCGTGTGCTCCGAGTCTTTCTGACATTTGTTTTAAATTCTAAGGCAACATTACACCCATGAGTAGCATCACTTTAAAGATCACGAAGTGAAAACAGGAGTCACATATGTAGAGACAATCGATGTTAGGCAAAAGTCTTTTCTGAAACTTGAACTTGGAAAGGCAAGTGGACTCCTAAAGTGTAGCAGTTCACATAAATGCAAAAATATTCAGAAATTTCCATTTAACACAATCTAATTGATGAACACTCACTAAACAAATAAAAAAAAAAACAGAGAGAGCTTAAAGCACGAAAAGTTCATAGTAACAATAGCAGCAACAATAATCATACGGTACAATAAAGGAAGAAACTTTGGGGGCTGAAAGCTACTAACAGGCGATACCATAAGTACTCATCAGAAGCTGCAGAATTCAGATATCTACAAACCAGAGAGCATGCCATGAGGTCCTGTTTGATATTTTACACAACCCAAAAGGAGAAAGAAAAAAGCAAACGGGTATCAATAACCATAGTAATAAAACCAGAAAAAGAAAATCCCTGTCTTATTTTTCATTTAAAATATTTTTAAAGGAAGAACAACAGGGTAAAGAGGGAAGGAAGACCTCGGGAGAAAGGAATTTGAGGATGTCGGAAAGGATCTCAGGAGGGATCTTGCTGAAGCTCCCATCCTCAGCACCCATTGCCATTTTGTTGTTGTTGTTATTTATAATATTTCAATTAAAGTAGTACTCTTTATCGTTCTCTTGGGCCTTCTCCTTCCCCTTCTCACGTAAACAAGCTCTTTTGATTTTTGGCTGCTCCTCCTCTTCTGCCTTCTCCCCCACCGCCTCCTCCCCCTCCTGCACTTCCTGGACGGGACATCCACCATCATGCGATATTAATTTAATACGTATTTACATTTTATTTAAATAAAAAATAAAAAATTTAAATTATTAATGTTTTAAAAATAAAATTTTAATTTAAAAATATTTTTTAAGAAAACAAAAGAGTAAAAAAAAGTTTAAATTCTCAATATTTTAAAAAATAAATTTTAAATTTTTTTTTGAAAATTAAAACAAAAAATTGACGTTAATTTATAAGTTATTTTTATTTTTTTATGTTTTTTTAATAATAAATATTTATATTATATAAATTATACATATAATTATTAATATAAATTAAATAAATTATAATGTATATTAAATTATAATTAAGTAATCAAATATATATTAAAATTTTGATTATATTAACATATTAAAAATAATTATTAATAAATTATTAAATTTTATAAATTGTAAAATTTATTAATAAAATTTAAATTTAAATTAACTATTTATATATTTATAAAATTAAATAAATATATTTTAATTTTTTAATTTTAATAATATATATGTACATATATATATAAATATGTTCTTTTTATTCAAATATTTACAATTTTATAAAATTTTAATTGTATTATGTTAGTTTGCTTAGAAATAGTAAAAAAAGCAATTAAATGGAGAAAATAATTTTATTTTTCATTTTTCTCTTTGTTTTTATGAGTTTAGAAATTGTTCAATATATTTGTCTTTAGTTCAACTAATTTTTATTTTGATGTAACCAAGCTTAAGAAAACCTCGCTAAAAAGAGTAGAGCTCTCCTTCGTCCCAGCCACCTCTTTTAGGCATTTTTCTTTTTCTTTTTTGCCTGATAAAAATGCGATTGTTGGACTTTCTCAAAATAATCCTATTAGATTTTATTTTCTCATTAGATTCCAATGTCTGACCCAATATTAAACATTCGAGCTTCACTCTGTGTGTGGCATGTCTATGTAGCAATGTATACCATGTTGAATCCCCACATTAATAAAATTCGCTACCATGTCATAATGATATGTTTATAATACAAAAAAAAAAAATTCATAATACATTTAAAACAAAATGAAAAGTTCATACATTTTTAGGGAATTAACTTTTTTTTTTCCAATACTTGTTTTGTAACATTATCAACTTTGTTACAAAAATAAATGTAAGTTTAAATTTAGATTCACATATTAAATCAGTTATATATATATATCTAATAAAAAGTATTAAAATAATAAAATTTAAATTTTTTAATGATAATAAATTAAATTAGTTTTCTTTTAATTTTAAATTTTCAAATTAAAAAAATAATTAAGTAAAATTTAAACTAATCTTATTATCAATTATAATTAATATTTTAATTAATTTAGAAGTTTTTAAATTTAAATATGTGTTGAAAAGATTAAATAAGATTAAAATTAAATAATTCATTAAAAATAAAGTAAATTTTATTAATATATGTTAATAATAATTAAATTTATAATTAAAATTTTCATTAAATAATATTATTATATGTAAAATTTGTTCAGACAAAAAAGTTAATATATAAAATTAAATAATTTGATTAAGAAAAAGAAAATAATAAAAAGAAAAATCAAATATACTTAATTTTATAGTGTGAAAAAAAATATGTGTTAAAATTTTAATTCTATTAAAATAGTAACTAAGTAATTATTTAGTTAATATTAAACATTATAAACCGTGAAAATTTAGTAAAAAATTCTTAAAATTAAAAAAAAAGTTATCATACTAACATTTTTTCACTTAAAATTATATGTTTTTGTTTTAATTTTAATAATATTAATGTACATATAGATTTTGGTATTGTTTAACTATGACTTATGATACTTAATCATTATATGTTCAAATGTTAAGTGTAATACTTTTAGGAAAACATTTATAGGCCTTAAATTTAATTATCACTTATTTAGTTTTTATTTGAAGAAGATTATAAGGCACTTATTATTTGTATTTTTTTAAAAAAATAATTATTTAGAAAAATACAATATAATTTTAAGAAAGTGAAAATTAAGCATTTTATTTGAAATGTAATGCCTTTTATTTCTTTTACAAAAATACAAGTAAAAAAAGTACCTCAATATAATACATTTTATTTTAAAAAAATGGAGTATATCTTAACTTTTTTGTTTTAAAAATAAATCTATGTGTATATAAGTATATATTATTTAAATGAAAAAATCGGTAAAATATTTATTTGATGACATTTACTTAATTTTAAAAATATATAAGTATTTGATTTAATTTCTAATTTTTTTAATAAATTTTAACAATTTTTAATATTTTACATCATTTTAATAATTAATGTGTAGTTTTTTTTAATGTTTTAATGTAATTAAAATTTCAACATAAATCTAGTTTAATCAATTTATTTAATTATAATTTAATATGTATTATAATTTATTTAATTCTTATTAATAATTTTTATATATGTCTAAAATCTATACAATATAAATATTCATGATTAAAAAAATAACAAAAATATGAAAAATAATTTCTAAAAATATAATCCTAAATTCCTCCTATATTTTTTTAAAGAGAAAAAAATATTTTTAAACTTATATTGTTTGACAAAAAAAATACTTATAATTTAAGTATCTTTTTCCCTTTTTATTTCTTAAAATAGACAACAAAAATATTATTCTCAAATTTATTTTTTATTTTTTTAAATAAATATTTATAAGTTATATCTCTTTTTATTGTATTCATGTAAATATAATATAAATAAATATATAATTATTAATAAATATAATAAATTTGTATTTCAGGTAGGTTTAATAGTAGTATTTAGAGATAAATACAAACCCTTTTTCATTTTAGTATACAATTGGGTAAAATTTTTCATTTTATTGGGAACTATGTTTATATAAATAAAATTGAATGGTTACTTAAAATTAAAAAATAGCCAGAATAAAAAAGGATTTTGTGTTTGCTTTTAGGGAGTATTATAGCTATTCAATTTTAAAAAGTAGGGTCTTAGATATTTGGTAAAATTTTTAAAGGTCATAATTTATTGATAGACCCATTTAAAAATAACTAATAAGAAAAAGTGGTTTTTGTTTACTTTTTAGATGTAACCATAATTAATAAATGGTGTTTGATCTAAATAATTTCAATAATAATATTTTAGATACTTAAATATCTTTTTTATCTTTTTCACAATAAATAAAGGTCCTAATAATTAACAATTATAGGTAATATTAATTCAACTAAACAATAATAGTAATTAGTAATACTAATTAATAATCAACAGTAACAATTAACAAAAGTAGCAATAAAAAATTGTTAAAATTATCTATATTGGAAAACTTCTATATCCTTTGAATAATCAACAAATACAACCATGGAGCAATGAAGAAGATAAAAGGAAATGTTTTAGCTTTACTTGGTTTTTTCTTTTTTTTACGTCACATTTTTAAGCTTTAAGGTTATTTCTTTCATGATATGTATGCCCCCTTGTTTTGTAGAATTCACAGGGTAGTAGATTAAGTTGGATAAGTCTCCAATCATAGATTTGACAAGGAATGATACATAGTTTATATTTTGTAAGTTTATTAAAATTTATCACTTTTCTTTGTAAATAAAAAAAAGAAGAATTAGATAACTTTGATTCCAAATTTAATTTCTTTTTTTGTGTTATTCCCCTATTTCAACATGCATTTTTTGTATAATAATAGTTGAAATTTGTCTATAAAATTGGACATTGACCTAGTAGAAAGACGTAGCATTTGTCTTAAACATGAAAAACTAGTTTTTCTTTCTTGTTCCATCTCCACTAAGAACATGCTTAGCAATAAAATCATCAAAAACTTGAGTGGATTCTTTGATGACAGTATGAATCATTTTGTTCAACTAGTATCTTTTAGGTAATTATATATTTTTTTCCCATTTTGTTTTGATTACTTGCCTTTTTTTCTTTTTTGGGTATCTAACATTTTTTGTTTGATATTTTATCTCCTTTTTTTTTTTTTAGTCAAGAAAGTGGAATTGATTGCAAGACGAGCTATTAGCAATTCTCTTATTACTTTTCTTTCCCATTCCTATTGTCCCTCCTAAATGAAGGGAGCCTAATTGAAAGAAACTTAATGTCTTATTTTTTCCTTTATTAAGTTTCTTTATTAATGTCGTTCATTATCTATTTGGATGCCAAAATTTATTGGATTTCAATTACTTACTATCCATAGGTACCAAAAACATTGGAAATCTAAATGAGCTTTGCAAAAATTAAATATTCAACCAAATTGTGATTAAACTTATTAATGTGTGTGTGTTCATGTTACAAATTATATCTTATTTTGATTTTTGTTTTGTATATTAGTGAAGGATTAAGGATATCTTCATTAGTTAAAAAGGATGACATCTATTGGAAAGGGGTAGTCTTTAGAAGCCTACTTCTTAAGCTAGAAGAACTAGCCATTAATAGGGTACTAGGAAAAATTTATTTCTTATTGGCATAGTAGGATTGGGAGGAAAAATCCACTAAACCAATGTCATCTTTACCAGCCATGAATTGTTATAAAAGCATAGCCCTTTGAAAAAATCCTAAGCCATAGTGCACACATTCTTTATCTCCCTATAAACCTTGAGAGAGATAGAGAAAGAGAGGGAGAGAGAGAGTGCGAGACAGGGAAATTCCTTCTCTTTAAAAGCTATTGATTAGAGTTTTTTCAATTTCTTGTTATTGGATCTTTACCAAGATAGGCAAAAATAATGAAGAAGGAATGATGATTATTAAGGTTTACTCAAAGAAATCCATGATAACTAGTCAATAGTGGCTTCGTCTAAAACCTTGTTGAGCACGAAATGTAGCTACGACAAAGGGTTATCTACACTGAGTCTATTCTTAAAAGGTAATTAATAACATTTAGAAAGTTCTTGATTTTTCTCTCTTCAATTTGTGCTTTTGTGGTTATGGACATTGTTTTATGGTTAATTATACATGTTTCTCTCTATGGTGGATGTGTTGGTTTTTTTTTTTTTCATATGGGATGTTGGGTTTTTTGTAATCTTTTGTTAATCCATGCTTATTTCTTGAATTCTTGCATTAGATTCTTTTGATTTCGTTTATCTATTTGCGATATTTTTGATATAGAGGAAAATAAGAGCTAGCTTGATTATATATGTGGAAGTACAAAAATAAGAACATAGTTGGAAGTTATAGTGAATTGGATATTTGAATTATTTTAATCTTACTTTGAATTTGTAAATTGCTAAATTCTAGAGTTTGTAACCATTGAGGATTAGTATAATAGGTGCATGAGAAATGGTATGTGAAAAGTGTATACAAATCTCATTTTATCGATACTAAACTTCCATCTCTTCATCTTTACAACTCTTATTCTCTATTTATCTCTCTCTTGAAATTCCTTTATGGTCTCCATTATTAATTAAGCTCAAAATTGATTCACCACCAATTTTTGAATTCCTACTTGATTTCCTTTAAAACTAGTTCTCCTTACATTAGTGGTATTAGAACTTGCAATCATGTTACTTATGGAGAAATTCTTTGCTACCTATGTTCTATTTCCATTTTTTCTTTTGGGTGCTATATCTACTACTTATTTGTGAAAAAGATGTTCCTTTACTTCTTGTGACATGTGAGAACCTTGGCAACTTCAATAGATTGATCTTCCTTCTAGATCCAAGAAGTTAAGCTCTACAACATCAAGCAGCATGGTATGATTAAGGATTACATTGCTCAGTTCCATTCTTTTTGCAATTTGAGTTCCTTACCTATAAATTATGTAGTCAATTGCTAAATTCTAGAGTTTGTAACCATTAAGGATTAGTATAATAGGTGCATGAGAAATGGTATGTGAAAAGTGTAAACAAATCTCATTTTATCAATACTATCTTTACAACTCTTATTCTCTATTTATGTCTCTCTTGAAATTCCTTTATGGTCTCTATTATTAATTAAGCTCAAAATTGATTAACCACCAATTTTTGAATTCCTACTTGATTTCCTCCAAAACTAGTTCTCCTTACATCAATGGTATTAGAACTTGCAATCATGTTACTTATGGGGAAATTCTTTGCTACCTATGTTCTATTTCCATTTTTCATTTTGGATGCTATATCTACTACTTATTTGTGAAAAAGACGTTCCTTTACTTCTTGTGACATGTGAGAACCTTGGCAACTTCAATAGATTGATCTTCCTTCTAGATCCAAGAAGTTAAGCTCTACAACATCAAGCAGCATGGTATGATTAAGGATTACATTGCTCAGTTCCATTCTTTTTGCAATTTGAGTTCCTTACCTATAAATTATGTAGTCAATTGCTAAATTCTAGAGTTTGTAACCATTAAGGATTAGTATAATAGGTGCATGAGAAATGGTATGTGAAAAGTGTAAACAAATCTCATTTTATCAATACTATCTTTACAACTCTTATTCTCTATTTATGTCTCTCTTGAAATTCCTTTATGGTCTCTATTATTAATTAAGCTCAAAATTGATTAACCGCCAATTTTTGAATTCCTACTTGATTTCCTCCAAAACTAGTTCTCCTTACATCAATGGTATTAGAACTTGCAATCATGTTACTTATGGGAAAATTCTTTGCTACCTATGTTCTATTTCCATTTTTTCTTTTGGGTGCTATATCTACTACCTATTTGTGAAAAAGACCTTCCTTTACTTCTTGTGACATGTGAGAACCATGGCAACTTCAACAGATCAATCTTCCTTCTAGATCTAAGAAGTTAAGCTTTACAACATCAAGCAATATGGTACGATTAAGGATTACATTGCTCAATTCCATTCTTTTTGCGATTTGGGTTCCTTACCTATAAATTATGTAGTCAATTGCTTTGTTTTTGGATTAAATCTAGAATTGCAAAAGCATTTGAGATTATTTCCCCATAAAACCTTTAATGATGCATATGCCTTAGCAAAGCTACATGAAGCTACTTTAAAATTCATACATTAATAAGTACTTCCATAAGCCACATATGCTTTATCACCTAATGTCTTGGTTACCTTCTAAAATGTTGAATTCTAAAGGGTTTGTGTGTAGTATCTTAATGTTAGAAGAATTTCTAATTTGTACCTTTAGTCCTTATGGACATTGTGACAATAATCATAACCTATTGTTGGAGATCTATGATGAGAATATTAACTCAACTATTATGAGTAAGGAAGTTAATAGTTAATGGGAAGGCATCAAGCATTAGGGGTAAAAGAGGAGCAGAAGTTCATGATGAATGTTTGGTTACTAGATTTATTTACAATGAAGCTTTATTAGTTACCAATGTTGCTACAATCGACAAGAGCATAAAAAAATTTTAATAGTAAGGAAGTGGGTATGGAAGAGTGTGTGGTTTTACTTCCTAAGGTGCCTCATGTTAAATTCATTTGTATGGAACCTGATAACTTGGGGAGGACAATCACAAAGGTTTTTAAATAAACACTCGATGTGGTAAAGCCTTCTCCCTTAGACTTTCCTATTATATAAGTGACTGCTAGTTGTTTTGGCCTTCTAAACAAAGAATCAATTGTTTCCAATTTGGAGACTTCATTTAGAGGCACTGTTTTCCAGTATAGTGATGGCTTGTGTCTAACTAACACCATTAAACTATTGTCTATGAATACTCCACCACCTTAGGTAAATGATAGGAGGGCACAATAAGTGCTTAGAGGTCCTAGGGAAAATATTGAGGGCCAACAAGGACCTATAGTGTGCTTATAATGAAAAAGTATGTAATCTTGAAAGTTCCTAGGAATGCACTAGCTTCTATGGGGGTTGCAAACTTTTCCAATAGGACAGTTTGGCTTTTGCGCCTATCACTCTTTGTCATGGTGCTCCTACAATACTCAATTTTGCTAAGTTAAGTTCACTCCTTGATATTCTTGCTTGCATTGAAACACCACTCCCTTTATATAATGTGCAAGTAAGCAGGTTGTAGTAGAGAGAGAAGAAAAGCTAATATCGTCCCATTTATAAGTTTTTAAACTTCTTAAGGTAAATAATAACATTGAGCTTGACAAGTTCTTTCTTCAATTTGACACAATTATGGATAATGAGTTCTTTAATTCTCAAAACCATGATTTGACATATTTAATGGCTACAATGCACTTTCCATACTAATAGAGTCATTTTGTGAGAAGGCTACATAATGGTCTAAATTCATGCCATCAGTTGTATTGATTTATTGAGATCAATTGTGGTCAAGACAAGCATGTCATGTGGCTTTATGTGTAGGCCTATTAAACTACTTTAGTCATAAACCTTAACTTTTAGCCAACAAATTAGAGAACTTATGCTTAAAATCAAGGTCTACAACATCCATTTGTCCTTAGGAAGAACAAGAGACTATAGTGGCAAATGACTTAATCCTTAGCATGGACCGAGATAGCTATCACCTTCCTAATTGTTATTGATTGTATTAAATATAGGTGGAAATTAGCATTTATGTGTGATACATGTCTAGTTGTGAGTTCATGTCCAAGAGATGTCTTCATTAGCAATATATTTAGTGGTACATGAGCAATGATGTAGGAGTAGCAATTTTTGTTGTTGTGTGTGATCTTCCATTCTTTGGTGATGCAATGAGGCATTGGCTTGGACTTTTTGAAGCACCAAGTTTGCTAGTATTGCAGCAGGTGACTAGGTTCTAAACCTTGCCAGTAGCATGTGTTAAAGACTAGGTTACTGCTCCTTAAAAGAGTTAGTATTTTAATGCCATGGGCCATAAACCCAGATCAAAAGGGTTAGGTTAATTATGAGTTTGTAACTATTTTAATCTTTATGTCATCTATGATAGTAAATATGGTCATAGTCATAATGACAAAGGTTAAGGTTTGGTTTGGTTTGGTTATTATCTAAATGGGGCTTTTGGTCTTATTTTGCTTATGTAAGAGATTATTGGATACAAAAATGATTGGATTGGATTGGAAGTCTTGGATAACACTAGCAAAATTTCAGATATTTACAATGGTTGCACAAACAAGTTAAGCAATGTAGAAGAGCCATTTGGTACTTATTCATCTATTAAGGTGTATGTTGTAATTTTGTTACAAGTTGAAGAATTAGAAGTCCTTCCCACAAATAAATGGTATAAAGCCTCCTTTAAAGCCTATGCCATTTGGTAACCTAGAAGAATTATTAAAAGCCCTAATAAAGTTAGTATCAAAAGAAAGACTTTTGGAAATGATGGCTTTATTACTCCAACAAGAGATGACCCCATAGGCAAGTCAAGTTGAAAACGGTCAAGGTCATGGTAATGATGACATTATGCAGGACTCACAGGATCCTTATGAGTTGTAAACAACAACAAACTACTTTTGGTAAAAAACAGGCAAAGATGCCCGACAAGCAGCTTTTATTAAAGCCACTTTAGGAAATGCAAGGAATCAAGGACAACTTAACTTAACGGGGAAAAAGAGGCAATGATGGTTATCTTTTTTTTTTTCTTTTTTCAATATAAATAAGTCTCGCTAAGACAAAGAAGAGTAGAGTCCAATAGTCATTTGTATTAGTTTCTATTCTTTTTATCTTATCACTTGTAAAATATAAGCTTGTATTGACCATTGCTATGAAATGAAAGCATTATTTTTGTAAGTCATTTAATTTCATTGATTTTTTAATTATTGTCATTAAATTGCTTGCCAATTATAGCTTTTTGTAAATTAGTTCATTACTATTGCTAGTTATTGCTGATTAAATTCCTATGTCTTCTTGTGTGCTGCCAAGACTTGTGTCATTAGACTTGTTATGAATATCACAAATTCCTATTGAATATTGAGTTGAAAGTTTAATTTCAGGTATATTTCCATTACTTTTTTATTTTTCTTAGTCATCTTATATCAAATATGACATTAGAGCTTAAATTGCATACCAAACTATCACAAAAAACCTCTGAATTTATCTTTTTTTTGCCACTATTTCTTGTAAGGTATCTATTAATACCACCATTTGCATCATTGCCACTGTTCACTATCACTACATGGAAGTCATTTCCTTAGGCACCATATGCCAAAATTGGTTAAGAATAACTAGAAATGCTTGCCCAACTTTTTGCCACCATATGTTCTATTGCTCCATCATCCATCTTCCATAACAAACTAGTCTAGGAAGGATTAGTGACCTCTAATATGTTCAACCTTGATGATGACTTGTAAGGTTTGTGCCTCAATATTGTTGTTCTACTAATTTTTTGTTTGAAAGCTGACATGCCTTTATAATGTGACATTAATGGATCAAACCTATATTGCAAGAGCCATTAGATCATCATCTCATCACATACACAAAGATGATATCCAAGCCTTCTAGCATGACATGAATAATCTTAGGAGTGATTTTGCATAATTTTCTAATAAATTAAACTCAATTTTAAAAAGCTTGGCAAGTTTATTTTTCTTATGGATTTTTTTTTTGTTTGAACATAAAGGAGGATTGTGAGGTACCTCTTATTTTAGGGATACCTTTTTGAGCTACAGGTAAAAGTTTAATTGATGAACTACAAAAGAAAGTTAATCCTTAGAAGGCAAAATAAACAAGTCACCTTTAATGTTTTTGAAGCTATTAAGTATCCATTTGATGATGATATTGGTTTGCAATAAATACTTTTGACCATGAAGTTAACTCTTCTTCTTTGATAGATTTGATGAGGGAGAAATTTTTTAGATTTTTAAAGGAGCATATGAAAGCCTAAGGGTAGACAACAGCCAACATCAAGAGAATCAATCCTTTCATTTACATGCACAAAATTCTCATGCAAGAAGGTTATAAGTCCAACACTAAAGATGGCTAAACTTGAGTATTCAAGATGTAGTAAAAGATGAGGTGGGTAAGTTTAGTTTAAGTAGTACTTAAAAAGGAAGGTATGATTATTGTGAAGAATGATCCAAATGAATTGATTCCTACTAGGACAATGATTGGGTGGTGGGTTTGTATGAATTATAAAAGGTTAAATGATACCTTCAGAAAAAGGGGTAAAGTGATTATTTGGAGTTAATTTATTTAACTTTTACATATTTTACTTTCTTTTGTATGAAAAGGGAAAAGTGAATATTTAGAGTTAATTTATTTAGTTTTTACATATTTTACTTTCTTTTATAAGGGGCAAAGTGAATATTTAGAGTTAATTTGATTCATAAATGTGAAGAATTATTGAGGAAGGAGTGAAAAAAAAAAAAAGAGAATCCTTAAAAGGTGTCTTTTTCAAATTTAGAGATTTACTTTGATGAGAACCTTAGAGATGGTGGGTAGAAGGCTTTAAAGGATGCAAGAGGTCCATTACACATTTCAGAGGGCCCAATAACACGAGTTAGAGCCAAAAAGATGAAAGAAGTACTAAATGGGTTGATTAAGGACATTTAGGCCAACTTAACTACAAATGGTGTGAGTTCAAACTTAGAAGAGAGTCGAGGCCTTATTAACATGATTGGTGTACTTAATGGGCTAAGACTATGTGATAGTATTCACTCTTAAATAGTAGTTTATCCTAAATAAGTGATTGCATAAAAGTGAATTTTTAGTGTAAGAATTTGTCCTAGATAGGATTCCTTGTAATAAGGATTTGCCTTAAATAAGAATTTATACCTTTTTAGGATTTCTATCTTAGTCTATAAATAGGCACCTCCTTGTAAGCTCCAGAACATCAAATAACTTTGAGAGAAATAAAAAGCAAGGGTTGTCTCTTTTGGTTCTTTCGAGAACTAATGAACTTATTAAGAGGTACCTCTTCTTGTGGCATTCAACTTGACTTATCACTCGCAATTTCTTTCTTTTTCTAGAGTGTGGCGCCCATTTTCTTCTCAAATACCCCAAGTTTGTGATCTTTTGAATGTTGGGTCTAGGGTTTATGTTATTATAGTATGATTTAGCTTTCCTGGATATTCTTTGATTCCTCATGTGCATTGGGTCTCTAAGTCACGTCTTTTTGGGGTTTTCCCCATTAATTGGTATTAAAGCTTGACTCTAAATTAGGTTGGATCAACTAATTCTTCAATTTGCTACCTCGTGACTTATTTATTTCTATTTAGTTTTCCTATTAAGCACATTACCATTCAAATTTGCTAATCTATCCGCTTATAACCTTTCTCACTTTGCTCTTTTTTTGAGATCACAACTATCAAAAAATGTGCTAATTTTAGTTCTAATTGTTGTCTCTATGTATTATACTATTGTTGATAAAAGAAAGAAAAAGACATCAAATTCAAGTTAGTGATAAAAGTTAAAAAGTTTGGTCATATTGGCCACAATAATAATATAGTTTTCTTACTCAACTCCAATTTTGCCATATGTTTTCTTGTTATGTCATCCAAGTTTATCCTCTAGATTTAACCCCCTATCCCAATTTTCATGAGTTTAGTTCATTAAATTTGTTTGCCTTGATATCCTTTTTCATTTTCTTTGACTCCTTGTTCTCTAATTTGTTCAATTTTACATCATTTTATCTTATTTTGTTCAAAATCAATTCTCTTGATTTAGTTTGTTTAGTTCTTTAAAGAGTTCAAAGGGGAAATCTAAGTGGCAAAAGGCAAGAGTGCAAATTCATATTAAGAAAAAAGCCATAAAAAGTGTAAACACGAGGGAGGGTGACACCTTTTCTTTTGAGTGAAACATATGAAGGTTCTGTAAGGTATCCTAATCATTTTATGCAGAAGTAATACTATGACTTCTATAGACAAAGGTGTAGCTCTATAGAGAGTTTGAGATGTGTCCTTCATGATCAAAGTTATGTAACAATAATTTGAGTGCATGAATATCATATTTGATGATATGAGGGAGAGGATAGGGGAGCAAGCTAATACAATAATAGAGTTGCAAAGGAGGCATGGGGAATATGAGGCTTTTAAAGTAAGAAGGCAATTGAGACATGCTTATGACCATGAAGATGATGTAGAAGATGATGAATTTGATGATGGAACTATTATGGTTAGAACTGCCAACAATAGAAGGAATTGAAGAGATTTTGGGAGGCAAGGCACCTATGATTATGATTTGGGTAGTATTAAAATGACAATTCCTCCATTCCAAGGTAAGAATGACCTTGATGCATACCTAGAATGGGAGAAGAAGGTTGAATTGGTTTTTGACTGCTATAACTATTCCGAGGAGAAGAAGGTAAAGCTTGTTGTCGTTGAATTTGCTAATTATGCTATTATTTGGTGGAATCAACTTATTTTAACTAGGAGAAGAAATCATGAGTGACCTATTGATACATGAAAGGAGATGAAGGTCATCATAAGGAGGAGGTTTGTCCCTAATCACTATTACACAAAGTTGTACCAAAGGCTCAAAGGGCTCACTCAGGGCACCAAAAGTTTGAAGGACTACCGCAAGGAGATGAAGATTGTCATAATTAGGGCGAATGTATAAAAAGATAAAAAAGCAACCGTGGCTTAATTTTTGCAAGGGCTAAATAGAGACATAGCCAATATGGTTGAATTGTAACACTATGTGGAATTAGAAGACATGATGCACATGATAATGAAAGTTAAATGATAACTTGAACGAAAGGGTTCCATATGGTTTGGGCAGAATTTGGGTTCTACCTTATCTTGGAGCCAAATTGGAGTAAAAGGGGTGAAAAGGCCAATTACAAGGGAAAAGTTGAGCTATCCAAACACAATAATGTGGGTTCTAACAAGAAGACAGGTAATTTTGACCCCTAACTAAGTAGAAATAAAGATGTTAAATGTTTTAAGTGTTTGGGTAGGGGTCATATTGTATCTCAATGTCTAAAGAAGTGTGCAATGATCTTAAGAGGTAACGATGATGTTGAAATTGCAAGTGAATCAAATGATGATTATGTGCCATCATCAAAGGGTGAAAGTGATGGACAGGAGTATCCAGTTAAAGGGGTAGCTCTCGTCACAAGGCAAGCATTGAATATGCAAGTGAAGGAAGAAAATAAGGTGCAATAAGATAACATATTTCAAATGAGGTGTCTCATCAAAGATAAGGTATGTAGTATGATTATTGATGGTGGGAGTTGCACTAATATTGTTAGCACAACTATGGTTGAAAAGCTGAATTTACCTACTATGATGCATCCTAAGCCATATAAGGTTAAATGAGAGTAGTCAAGGTAAATAAGCAAGTGCTCATCTCATTTTCTATTGAAAAGTACCATGATGAAGTTTTATGTGATGTTGTACCTATGCATGCAAGGCATATTCTATTAGGAAGGCCATGACAATTTGACAAGCAAGTTATGCATGATGAATTCAAGAATGGATATTCCTTTGTAATGAATGAAAAACCCATCACTCTTGTACCATTATCACTTTAACAAGCATATGAGGATCAGTTAGGCGTCTCAGATTAATAAGTTACTTATATGTCTTATCTATCAATAAGGTGGTCATACCAATGAAATGATTGCTAATTATATAAATCAATGTATTAATACTATTAACTAGTTGCATACCTTGTTCTATTTTCATAGCAGAAAAAATTTGACCTTTAACTCTTTTTGATAAATACAAATCTCATTAGCCTTTAATCTATCTAGTAAATTTACTAGCTATAATCTTGCTATTAGAGGGTTAGAATTACCCTTTGATTTTACAGTAATAACAAATATCATCATATAATGTAGTAAAATAAGGATCTAATGCTTAAACATTCCATCAAGATTCCATTCTATGGTATTGCTTCCATTATATTGAACATAATTGTACTTAAACTTTTCCTCCAATAAGGGGTGAACTGGAGTTGGTCTAGAATAATACAATTTTGTAGGAACCTTCTTGTAAGAATGTGATAGGTTCTTTGTTTAGTGGATTTTGTTCTAATAAGAACATTTCTTCTAATTTATCAATATGATTTTCAACGTCTTCATCTATTTCTTTAATTGGTTCCTCTTTTCCAAGAATAGAGGCCTTTTTCTCCTTTGGACTGAGGTTTTTTAACCTTTTGACTATCTCATCTACTAATTCAATTTGTTTAGGATTTTTACCTAATATATTATAATCTACTTCTTTTAAAGATAGGGGTTTAAATAAAACTCTTTTTTCTATTTCTATTTTAACCAGAGGTTTTGGTGCTTGATAAGATATTTTTTTCAATTTTTTCTTACACTTTATTAAATTGATTGCCTATAGATTAGAGGTAAAGATTGGTGTAGTTTTCTTACTATATAACAGTACTAGTAGATGGTTATACTTTATATGGTGAAATTATAATCTACATTTATACTTAAATTCAAAGTAGGAGCTAATAACCCTATTTTCGTTTTTTGTAGTATATTCTTGATAGACTTTCTTAAGGATCATACACTCCTTGGGGCAAAAAAATTTGGAAAAGGTTTTCTTTTACTTTTATAAACCTTCTTTAATTAGGTTAAGATATCAATTACTCCCATTTCAGCAATATATTTTTATGATGTTTACTCTAGATCTCTAGCTCCTTATGGCTAAAGGTCATAAAAAAAAACCATTTTCTTTTAGTAGCATTTTTTGGAGAGTAAAATAACTTTTTTACCTTTTCTTTTATCTTATTTATTATTTCAAGGACATAGAGACTTCTATCTTCATCTTGATATCCTATATCAAATAAAGAAGGAGATTTAGGCCTAGAAGTCTGACTAGACATTTCTAGTGATTTATTAACCATAGAAGTTAAAATTGAAGGGGGAAAGTCGATTGGTTTAACCTCATACTTCTAGATGGTGCAAATCAAATTTCAACATCCCCATTTTTATATTCAACAATTTCTTCCATTTACCTATTTACCTAGTGGGAGTGATAAGTCAATTTGAATGCCATAAGAAGAAGTACCTCTTAATAAGTTTTTTAGTTCTCAAAAGAATAGAGGGAGAAAACCCTTACTTTCTATTTCACTCAAAATTGTCTGATCTTCTAGAGCTTACAAGAGGTGCCTATTTATAGGTTAAGATAACAATCCTAAAGAGGCATAAATTCCTACTTAAGAAAAATCTTTATTTAGGAGGAATTCTTATCTAGGGATAAATTCTTACATAGACAATAAACTCATAATTAGGAGTGAATGTTATTACTTAGTCCTGACCCATTAGGTACTCCAATCATATTAATAAGGTATGGACTTTCCTTCAAGCTTAAATTCGCACCATTTAAAGCTTGGTTGGCCTAAATGTCCTCAATCAGCCCATTTAGTGCCTCTTTCATATTTTTGGCTCTAGCTCATCTTATTAGGCCTTCTAAAATGTGCAATGGACCTTTTGCATCCTTTGAGGCCTTCTACCCATCATCTCTAAGCTTTTCATCATTCCTCCTCTCGACAAAAGGATTTGTCCTTAAATCATCATTGTGTTTATACTTCATGATGTAAGGAAAGGTCTCAATGAATTCAATCCACTTGTCATGTCTTTTGTTCAACTTTCCTTGTCCCTTTAAGTGCTTCAAGGATTTATGGTCAGTATGGATGACAAACTCCTTAGGCCAAAGGTAATGTTGTCATGTCTCCAAAGCCGATACTAATGCTTACATCTCTTTTTCATAAGTAGGATAATTAAGGCTTGTTCCACTTAACTTTTCACTAAAGTAAGCAAATTGGGTGCCTTTCTTGCATCAAAATAGCTCCAATGCCAATACTTGAAGCATCACACTTAATCTTGAAAGCTTTTGCAAAGTCAAGTAAAGCAAGTAAGGGTGCATAACTTAATTTTTCCTTGATGTAATTAAAGGCCTTGTCTTGGTCATTACCCCACCTAAAACTCATGTTCTTTTTTATAAGCTCAATGAGTGGTGCAGCAATGGTGCTAAAGTCCCTAACAAAGTGTTTATAGAAACTAGCTAGACAATGAAAACTATGTATATCACTAATTGACTTTGGAGTAGGCCAATCTTGGATAGCTCTAACTTTTTCCTCGTCAACCTAAATACCTTTAGCACTCACAATATAGCCAAGAAATGTGACCTAATTGGTACAAAAAGAACATTTCTTGAAGTTAGCATACAATTTCTCAGAACGTAAAATAATTAAAATAGAACGTAAAAGATCAAGATGTTCTTTTAAGCTTTTACTATAAATCAAAATATCATCAAAATACACAACCACAACTTTACCAATGAATGAACGTAAAATGTGATTCATCAATTGCATAAAAGTGCTTGGAGCATTAGTGAGACCAAATGGCATAACAAGCCATTCATACAAACCATACTTAGTTTTGGAAGTTGTTTTCCACTTATCTCTCACTCTTATCCTAATCTAGTGATATCCACTTTTCAAATCAATCTTAGAAAAGACACATGAACCATGCAATTCATCCAACATGTTATCTAACCTAGGTATGGGTGACAATACTTTATAGTGATTTTGTTGATCACTCGACAATCAACACATATCCTCTAAGTCCCATCTTTTTTGGGTACAAGTAGGATAAGAACAACACAAGGACTCATGCTTTCCCTCACATATCCTTTTGAAATAAGCTCTTTAACCTGCCTTTGAAGCTCCTTTGTCTCCTTGGGATTACTCTTAGTTATTGACCAGTTAGGGATGGATGCACTAGGGATGAAATCAATTTGATACTCAATTCCTCTCTTAGGTGGCAATCCACTTGGGACATCATCAAGGAATACATCTTTAAATTCCTGCAATATAGCAACAACAACACTAGGCAAAGACAGGTCAAACTTGTTAATATTAAAATAAACCTCTTTGTACAAAAGTACAATCATAAGCTGTTTGTCATAAAATGCTCTTTGACATCACTTTCTTTTGTATAAAAACTTTTTATTTTCTTCTCTCACTCTTATGTCCTTACGTTTTCTCCTTTATTTTCTCTTTTGTCAATCTCTCTTTTCTGTTCACTCTCACTTTTAATCCTTCACTGATCCCTATAAGCTTTTTGGGGTGATAATGGTACAAGAGTGATGGGTTTTTCATTTATTACAAAAGAATATTGATTTTTGAAGCCATCATGCATGACTTACTTGTTAAACTTCCATGGCCTTCCTAATAGAATATGTCCTGCATGCATAGGTACAACATCACATAAAACTTCATCATGGTACCTTCCGATAGAAAATGACATGAGCTCTTGGATGACATAACAAGAAAATAGATGATAGAATTGGAGTTGAGTAAGGAAACTATATTATTGTTGTAGCCAATATGACCAAGTTATTAACTTTTATCGATAACTTGAATTTGATGCCTTTTTTCTTTTGTTCCTTTTCTTTTCTTTTTCTCCTTTTTTTTCGTTGCTTTTTTTTATTTCTTTTCTTTTGCTTAACACAAAAAAAAAGTATAATATTTAGACACAACCATTGGGATTGAAATTAGCATGTTTTTTATAGTTATGATCTTAAACAAATAAGCAAAAGAGAAGGATTGCAAATAAACAAATTAGTGCATTTGAATGGTAATGCACTTAATAGACAAACTAAACATAAATAAATAAAACACAAGATAGAAATTTAAAGAATGAGTTGATACAACCTAATTTAGAGTCGGGCTCTGATACCAATTAATGTGAAAAACCCTAAAAAGATGTAGTTTAGGGACCCAACGCACACAAAGAATCAAAGAATAGCTAGAAAAACTAAATCAAACTTTAATTACACAAACCTTAGACCCAACATTCAAAGGAGCACTAACCTAGGGTATTTAAGAAGGATATGGATGCCACACTCCATAAAAGAAAGGACTTGGGAGTCAAAAGTCAATTTGAATGTCACAAGAAGAAGTACCTCTTGATAAGTTGTTTTGTTCTTAAAAGAACCGAGGGAGAAAAACCCTTACTTTTTATTTCACTCAAAATTGTATGATCTTCCAGAGCTTACAAGAGGTGCCTATTTATAGGATAAGATAACAATCTTAAAGAGGCACAAATTCCTACTTAAGAAAAAACCTTATTTAGGAGGAATTCCTATCTAGGGGCAAATTCTTACATAGACAATAAACTCCTAATTAGGAGTGAATGCTATTACTTAATCCTGACCCATTAGGTACTTCAATCATATTAATAAGGCTTGGACTCTCTTTCAAGCTTGAATTCGCACCATTTGAAGCTTGGTTGGCCTAAATGTCTTCAATTAGCCCATTTAGTGCCTTTCTTATCTTTTTGGCTATAGCTCGTGTTATTGGGCCTTCTAAAATATGTAATGGACCTTTTGCATGTTTTAACACCTTCCACCCATTATCTCTAAGGTTCTTATCATGGTGGTTAATCAAACTCTTCCTACTCGTTTGTGTGCCATTATTCAAATGAATTTGAAAACATGAGAAGATTGGTTACAGGATGTTGAGTTTGCATATAATAGCAGTGTTCATTCTGCTCCTAGTTACTCTTTATTTGAAATTATATATGGTTTTAATCCATTGACTCCTTTAGATTTGATACCTATAGCTATTAATAAGTATGCTAATTTAGATAGTGAACGCAAAGCTAACATGGTAAAAAAATTGCATGAGAAGGTGCACTAATATATTAAAAAATGAACTGAGCAATATGCATCCCATGTCAACAAAGGTGAAAGAAGATGGTGTTTAAACCTAGTGAGAGGGAATGATGAGAACCATAGAGATGATGCATGGAAGGCTTTGAAGGATGCAAGAGGTCTATTACACGTTCTAGAAGTCCCAATAACATGAGTTAGAGCCAAAAAGATGAAAGAAGCACTAAATGGGTTGATTATGGACATTTAGGCCAACCAAACTACAAATGATGCAAATTCAAAATTGAAAGAGAGTCAAGGCCTTATTAATATGATTGGAGTACTTAAGGGGCCAAGACAAAATAATAACATTCACTCCTAGATAGGAGTTTATCTTAAATAAGTTGTTGTATAAAAGTGAAAGCTTTTTGTGTAAGAATTTGCCCTAGATAAGAGTTCTTCCTAAATAAGGATTTGTCCTAAATAGGAATTTATGCCTCTTTAGGATTATTATCTTAGCTTATAAATAGACACCTCTTCATAAGAATTTATGTTCTTTTGAGTGTTGGGTCCATGGTTTATGTTATTAAGGTTTGATTTAGCTCTCCTAGATATTATTTGATTCCTTGTGTACGTTGTGTCCCTAAGTGTCACGCCGTGTGGGGTTTTCAGCATCAACACTCATTAAGAGGTTTAACAAATCCAACAAAGTTATTAAATTAAAACCATAAACTAATAGTACATAATAGAGTTGATAAAGTTCTATTTACTACTTCAATTTATCCATCCGTTTGTGGCTGAAAAGTAATTGAAAACAAGAGTTTACTTCCCAACTTACCCCACAACATCTTCCAAAAGTAGCTTAAGAACTTGGTAGCTTGATCTAAAACTATGCTTCCTAGCGTGCCACACAAACACACAAGTCATTATCAAAGACCTTTTCTTAGATGGAATTCAATTGATTCATAGTACCAAAGGTGTAAAGATGTGCTTGTTGAAATAACTATAATGTTTGTTGTGGGCATAGAAGTTATTTTCAAGATCATGTTGTGTGAATGAGTTCTTGCAATGAAAGGTGGAGCCTTGTTTAGAAGAATGAAAAGACAACCTTATTATTAAGGAATTGAACCAAAAACACTTGTAAGAAAAGCTAATCATTGTGAAAGACCCCCTTGATGGAACCAAAAACACTTGTAAGAAAAGCTAATCATTGTCAAAGACCCCCTTGATGGAATTCAATTGATTCCTAGTAGTAAGGTCTTAAGACATGCTTGTTGCAATGAATATAATGTTCATTATAGCCACAAAAGTTATTTTCAAGATCATTTTCAGTGAGTGTGTTCTTGCAACAAAAGGTGGAGCCTTATTCGAAAGAAATGGAGGGACAATTTCATTATTCAAGAGTTGAACCAAAGATACTTGTAAGAAAAGCTTTGAATTTCATTGTTTAAATGGGTTAAACAAAGAAGGATCAAAGGTTTTCTTGTTGTTGTAAAAACTCATTGAAATTGACTCTTGTTTTTGCACCAAAGAGTATATTCATTGCAACAATTGCATCCATACACCTTAGGTACACTAAATCTATTGCATTGAGTCAAACAAAGGAGTCATTATTCATAGTTAGCATTTCTTATAGGTGTTAAATGGTTTAATTCATGAAGAATGAGTTTTTCACTTCATTTCTTAGAAATTCTTAAGCACTTTTTTGATATGGCCTTTAGAAGACAATCCTAACATTCTTTATGATTTGTCACATAATATTTCATTTTTGATCACATAATATGTCTTTACGATATCTTTCATTTCAAAATTCTTTAAGAGAAATTCTTTAGTCCCATGCAATATGCTTAAATTATTAGCTTCAAGTAAAATATCATCTATATATAGGACCAGAAAAATGAATTTACTTCCTTTAATTTTTTTATTCGATACACCAATTAACAATGTTCTCTTTAAGCCTAAAAGATGTCATGATAATATGAAACGTAAAATACCATTGTTAGAATGCTTGTCTTTGTTCATATATAATAGCTTTTTGAGTCAACACATGATTTAATCATTACCTTATATGACAAGAAGGTCAATTTGATCTATATAAACTTCCTCTTTAAGATCTTCACTAAGAAAGGTAATTTTCACATATATTGGTGTAATTCTAAATCATACTTAGTAACGTCAATTTATAAGATAAGGCAGTCTTTTGAATTGATCATTTATGATATTCCAATCACTCCCTAAATAGTTAGTGGTGATCTAAGTAAATTAGCAAGAAGATCCAAATTGCATTTAAAGCTCAAGGTCGAAACAAGTGCATCTCTTCCATGTCCATTGCATTTCGTTCTTGAGGGTGTGTCAAGATAATAGTGTACTGTGGGATTTTCTTAATGAGAACTACAATATACTTTAATTTTTTTATATTCAACTTATGATTAATTATAGTTATTTACAATTATATAACTAGGTTTATTCATTTGCATGTTTCATCTATTATTTTGTTCAATGGATTGAACTTTTCATAATTACATGAACAAGCCAATTGCTAGTTAGGTGCTATGGATTTCAAACTATACTTTTAATGACTATTGTTGTTACAGATTCAAGTATTGAGAAAGAGAAGTTATATCATAAACAAAGAAATAAAATAACAAGTTAAGTCTTATGTTTATAATAGTGATTGTTGAAACAACATAAGAAAACTATTTCATAAACAAAAAGTGTAACAAAATATTACCAAAATGGAAAGTTTAGTTTAAAGAAGGAAAAAGGTAAATTGAATACCTTAGTATGAATTTAATTGATATTCCTGATGATATTTGGTGACTTCTATGCTATTACTCATGTAACTAATATGATGCAAGGCATTCATTATGATTCAATTATTTAAGTTTATATAAGAACAAAATCATTATTGGCTAATTTATTCTTATTGATGGTTTATATAGACTAAAACTTGATAATTTTTATGTAGAATTCTTACTTAAGGTGCATTATAATATTTGAATTAAGTGTAACATTGTGGCATAAATATTTATGTTGTATGTATACAAGAAGATTAGTGAGATTGTTGAATAATGAGATTATTTTGAATCAAGATTTTACTAATGTTAAAACACATGTTGATTGCATTAAGGGTAAGCATGTGAAACACAATTAGTTTCTTGAAATTATGCATCAATATTTGCAAACTTAACGGAGAAAACTATCTTATCTCCTTTATTGATGATTTTTATGTTATGGTTATGTTTGCCTTTGACATCATTGTATGCTTGAAAATTGAGACTATTACTAGATTCCTCAATAATAAGGCATATCCATTCATTCCATGGAATCATTCACACAAAATTATCATGCAATTAACATGCATATCTACATTGAACATTAATTTCATTATGACCATGAATCCTTGAAACACTTGAAGGGGTAAAGGAAGTTGAACAAAAGACATGCCAAGTGGGTTGAATTCATTAAGACCTTTTCCTACGTTATTAAATATAAATAAGGTAAGGGGAATGAGGTAGTTGATGCATTATCTCAAATATGGTAGTTCCATTATCTTGATTAGCTTTTCTTACATGGAATGACTCATTGCTTGAAAGATGAGACCGTTACTTCATTCCTAACTAGTAAGGCTTCTCTTTTCATTTGAAGGAGTCATTCATACCAAGACATCGTGAAATTAACTTAAATGTCTTCATTTATCACTGATTTTATTGTAATATACATGTTATTTTGTTTAAGATAGTTTGTATCCATTAAACCTTGTCACGTAGAAAATGGAACAATAGTTTTCATTGATTGAGCAATTGAATTTACCTTTAAATTTCTTAATGAAATAAAATATAAGCAACAATTGTAAAGGTTTATAGGAAGTTTGAATTATATTTCAGAATTTTATAAGGGATTATCTTATGACGTTAAGCCATTATTTGAAAGATTATAGAAGAATTCGCTAAAATGGATGAATGAGTATACAAGAGCAGTTAAAAGGATTAAAAGTAAAGTAAAAGAACTGTCATGTTTAACCCTTCCTCATCTTGATACTTTTAAAATAGAAGAAACAAAGGAATCGGATAAAAGCTATGGGGTATCCTTATGCTATTAATAAATAATTCAATACATAACAAAAAAAATATAAGGTTTATTAATAATTATTGCATGTGATAGCAAATTTTCCTTAATCAATTAATTGCTTCGTCAACTCAAGTTAATCATTCTCTTGCCTATCAAATTAATCATAGTTATATGTAATTTTAAATAAGAAACGTGCAGCATTATATTTTGTGAAAATCTCTAATGTAAGAAGGTGGGAACTTATAACTCTTTTTTCTTCAATAATCACCATATGTAATGTTAATTATCTCCTGATCTCATAATCTAATAGTTTATATTGGTATTGGGCTAATTCATACAATTCTTTCTTAAGTTCTTATATGGATCACAAGATCATGCAAAAGGTGACTATACTTTTAAAGTATTAAGTTTAACAATATAACTCATCATGTAAATAACAAATAAAAAAGTCTTAAATTAATCACATAAAGAAAGATCAAACTACATCTAGACCATAGCTTTAAAACAACTTAGTCATAATGAAATTCAACAAATCCGTGGAGTTTTAAGAAGAAATTTAACAAGAATACATCAAAGTATAAGTAAAACAAATCAAGCAAAATTTAGTCCTAAAGATAAAAATACAAAGTCAAAGCTATTGTCATTTTTCTACCAAAGCTTATCAATTGCTCCTTTTTCTTTTCTTTCCTTTCCCTTCTTCTCTATCAATTTGTATAAATGAGTTTTTGTAATCAAGGGGGAACCTTGTTAGCAAANTACAAGAGCAGTTAAAAGGATTAAAAGTAAAGTAAAAGAATTCATGTTTTAAACATCCTCATCTGATACCTTTAAAAATAGAAGAAACAAAGGAATCACATAAAAAGCTATGGGGGATCCTTATGCTATTAATAAATTAATTCAATACATAACAAAAAAAATATAAGGTTTATTAATAATTATTGCATGTGATAGCAAATTTTCCTTAATCAATTAATTGCTTCGTCAACTCAAGTTAATCATTCTCTTGCCTATCAAATTAATCATAGTTATATGTAATTTTAAATAAGAAAGTGAGCATTATATTTTGTGAAAATCTCTAATGTAAGAAGGGGGAACTTATAACTCTTTTTTCTTCAATAATCACCATATGTAATGTTAATTATCTCCTGATCTCATAATCTAATAGTTTATATTGGTATTGGGCTAATTCATACAATTCTTTCTTAAGTTCTTATATGGATCACAAGATCATGCAAAAGGTGACTATACTTTTAAAAGTATTAAGTTTAACAATATAAACTCATCATGTAAATAACAAATAAAAAAAGTCTTAAATTAATCACATAAAGAAAAGATCAAACTACATCTAGACCATAGCTTAAAACAACTTAGTCATAATGAAATTCAACAAATCCGTGAGTTTAAGAAGAAATTTAACAAGAATACATCAAAGTATAAGTAAAACAAATCAAGCAAAATTTAGTCCTAAAGATAAAAATACAAAGTCAAAGCTATTGTCATTTTTCTACCAAAGCTTATCAATTGCTCCTTTTCTTTTCTTTCCCTTCTTCTCTATCAATTTTGTATAAATGAGTTTTGTAATCAAGGGGGGAACCTTGTTAGCAAAAAATGAGGAGACAAACTCATTATTAAGGAATTGAACCAAAAATACTTGTAATAAAAGTTAATCATTATCAAAGACTTCTTTGTTTGATGGAATTCAATGGATTCCTTAGACCAAAGATGTATATATGTGCTTATTGCAATGAATCTAATATTTGTTGTGGCACAAATGTTATTTTCTAGATCATTTTGCATGAATGAGTTGTCGTAATGAAAGTGATGAGATCTATGGAGGAGCCAATGCATGAGGGATTTTTAAGGATCCTTTGAGTATTCACGAGGGGCCAATGACACATTCAAGGAAAGAAGCACTAAATAGGCTGCTTAAAGATATTTGGACCAACCAAATTCGAAATGGGTATGAAATCAAGTTTGAAAGAGGAGAAAAAATTTATTAATATGGTTAGAGTGCTTAATGGACTAGGTTTAAGTAAAAAAATTCATTTCTAAAGAGGAGTTTGTTATAAAGTAGGAGTTTATTATAAAATAAGAGTTTACAGTAAAATAATAGTATTCCTAGCTTTTAGGATTATATCATTGTCTCTACTTTTAGAGCTTTTAGAAAATAGACTTGATTTCATTGTTAAAAGGGCAAATGATTATGTGAATCTTAAAGTAAGAAATTTCTCCTTCAATTCTTTTAAAAACTAAAGAACTTATTAAGAACTAACTTTTCTTATGACATTCAACCTAATCTATCACTCACAAATTTGTTTTTTCTAGAGGGTGACATCCATATACTTCTTTATACCTTAGGTTCATGTTTTTTAAACATTAGGTTTAGGAGTTACGTGATTGAAATGTGATTTAGTTTTCTTAGGGTTCTTGTGTGATTCCCCATGCATTTTGAGTTCTTAGCCTTATTTTTTGGGTTCACATCAGAAAGGTAGAGCCTTGTTAGGAAGAAACAAAGAGATGGTTGCATCATTTAGGATTTAAACCAAAAATACTTGTAAGAAAAATTAATCATCATCAAAAACTGCTTGGCAGAATTCAATAAATTCCTAATTCCAAAGGTGTACAAAACTACTTGTTACAGTGAATATAATGTGTACTGTCAGCTCAAAAGTTATTTTCAAGATCAATTTGTGTGAATGAGTTTTTGCACAAAAAGCTGGAGTCTTGTTATGATGAAATGAAGAGTCAGTCTCATCATTCAAGAATTGAACTATTGCTTACTTGTGAAGAAACCTTATAATGATGAACCCTTACTTTTTTTGAGGGAATTCAATGAATTTTTAGTGCAAAAGGAGTACAAATGTGCTTGTTGCAATGAATATAATGTTTGTTGTGACTACAAAAGTTATTTTCAAGATCATTTATAGGATTTGATATAATGTCTACTTTGGAAAATCTAATCCTTATTTATGAGATTCATTATAAGGTTATGACCACTATTGTCCCAGAACTTAAAGAAATTCTAGCTAAATATGCAGATAAGTGGACTACAACATTGTTCTTGACTAATAGGTTAGAAACAAATGTGTTAGTTCCTAAAATTATTATGTGGGATTAGGTGAAGTTGATTGAAAAATGGATGTTAGAAAAAGCAATTTTTGATAAATAGGTAAATGGAAGAAATTTGTTGAATATAAAACTAGGGATGTTTAAATTTGATTTGCACCATTTAGAAATATGAGGTTAAAGCAATTGACTTTCACCCTTCAACTTCAGCTTCTATGGTTAATGAATCACTAAAAATGTCTCTTAGACTTCTAGGCCTAGATCTCTTTGTTTATTTGATATGGGACATCAAGATAAAGATAGACGTTTCTATGTCATTGAAATAGTAAATAAGATAGAAGAAAAGGTAAAAAAGTTATTTTACTCTCCAAAAAGTGCTATTAAAAGAAAATGGTTTTTTATGACCTTTAGCTAGAAGGGGCTAGAGATCTAGAGTAACATCATAAAAATACATTTCTGAAATAGGAGTAATCGATATCTTTACCTAATTAGAGAAGGTTTATATCTTTACCTAAATAGTACCAAAACCACTAGTTAAATCAGAAATAGAAAAAAGAGTTTTATTTAAATCCCTACCTTCAGAAGAAGTAGACTATAATATATTAGGTAAAAATCTTGAACAAATTGAATTAGTAGATGAGATAGTCAAAAGGTTAAAAAACCTTGGTCTAAAGGAGAAAAAGGTCTCTATTCTTGAAAAAGAGGAATAGATTAAATAAGTAGATAAAGAAGTTGAAAATCATATTGATAAATTAAAAGAAATGTTCTTATTAGAACAAAATCCACTAAATGAAGAACCATAACATTCTTATGAGAAGGTTCCCATAAAATTGTATTATTCTAGACCAACTTCAGTTCACCCCTTATCAGAGGAAGAGTCTAAGTACAGATATATTCAATATGATGGAAGCAGTAACGTAGAATGGAATCTTGATGGAATGTTTAAGCATTAGATCCTTATTCTGCTACATTATAGGATGATATTTGCTATTACTGTAAAATCAAAGGGTAATTCTAACCCCCAAATAGTAAGATTTATAACCAATGAATTTATTGGACAATTTAAAGGTATACAACTGGTTAATAGTATTAATACACTAATCTATACAATTACCAATCATTTCATTGGTATGACCACCTTATGGATAGATAAGACATATGAGTAACTTATTAATTTGACATGCCTAAATTTGTCTCATTTTAGGTGGTTCAAAGATGTTTTCTTCTCTAAAAGTTTTATGAGGGAAGATAGTTATAGTATCTTTGGGAAGGAAAGGTTTTTGTCTAGGTTACCTATCTTATTTGCTGAAAAAGTAAAGAATAGATTAAAATCCTATCATGTTAAAGTTGTTGACAGTTCAAACTACACATATGGAGAATTAGTTGTAGAAGTTGTAGGAGAAAGAGTTAAACTCTGTAATGAAATAAAATTATATAAGAAGTTATAGAATAAGAAAACATAGGGTAGAAAAACTCTGGAAATTTCTATGAAGAAATGGGTTATTTACCCATGATATTATCTTAAAAATTTCAACAAAAAGAGTTACAAACCCTTAGTTCAAAAGGAAACCTTTTATTCAAAGGAAAAGAATAAAGAGAAAGAAAAGAAGGGGCTTAGTCTACAAATGAAGAAGAAGATAATAGTTTGTTATAAATGCAGAAAAATAGGGCATTATTCTAATAAGTGCAAAGTGAAAAAAATCCAAGAATTATCTTTGGACAAAACCTTAAGAGGTCATTAATGCATATTTTCTCATCTAAAAGTGAATTTGAAGAATCATATTTAGAAATAGATCTTTTTGAAGAAGGAGAAATTGCCTCTAAAGATAATTTAGATAGTAGTTGTCATGAGTAATGCAACTATTATCAAGCTTTATGCAAAGATAATAACATATTAGTCCTTACAAGCGAAGATAATTTGATATTAAATCTTATTGATAAATAATAGATCCAAAAGAAAAAAAGAACAATTAGAGAAATACCTTCATCTAGTTAGAGGTGGGAATAAAATAAATGAACTAGAAGAAGACAACAATTTAAAAATTATTATTCAGAGAATTAGGAATAATCGTTATATTTTAAATACTATAGCTATAGAAACTTTGACAATTGAGAGCTTAAAATTGAAATAAATCAGTTAACAAGTGAGATAAAAGAGATAAAGTAAAGAATTTTAGTTTTGGAAACAATGTCATAGAAGGTTGAAAACCCTCTAGACATCCCAAGTACCTCTTTAAAAAAGGACTTAATTGCGCTTCAATATGTTAACCTAATTGATAAGGTTATTACCCATAAATGACATACTAAAATTATTATTGTTATTGATAAGGAGTATTTTTTTTTTACCATTGCCTTAATTGATTTAGGCACTACCATTGAAGGAATAGTTTCTTTAAGTTGCTTTTCAAAAACTACCAAAGTGTTATAAGCACAACAAATAAACATAAACTTGTTATTAAATACAAGTTATCATAAACTGTTATATGCAACGAAGGAATTTTCCTTGAAATTCCTTTTGTCCTTGTTAAGAACTTATCTTAGGATGTTATCATGGGAAATCCTTTTTTGCATATATTGTATCTTATTAAGAAAATTAGCAATCAAGATATTTACTAAAAAATTAATGGAAAGTTTATTAGTTTTAAGTTTGTATCTACTCCCTAATATAAGGAGATAGATCTATTACAAAAACCTATTAAAAGAAAAGAGAGATTTATTCAATCTTTATAATCTCATGTTAAAAATAAATATTTATAAGAAAAAATTAATACTCCTGTTATTTAGGTTAAGATACAAGAACTAAAAATAATGTTAAAAGCCTCGGTTTACTCTAACCTCCCTACAACTTTTTATAATAGAAAAAGGCGTGTAATAGAGTTACCATATGAATAGACTTTTAATGAAAGTCAAATACCAACAAAAGCTAGGCCTATATTTGTAGGACCAAGGCATTTAGAGATCTCTAAAAATGAGATTAATGATTTTTTGGAAAAAGGGCTTATCAGAAAAAGCAATAGCCCTTAGAGTTGCCTAACTTTTTATGGAGAAAATGCTACTAAATTAGAAAGTGTCCCAAGATTGGTTATTAATTATAAGCTTTTAAAAAAGGTATTATGATGGATTTGGATCCTATATCTAATAAAAAAGATTTACGTAATAGACTTTATGATGTACAAATTTAGTCAAATTTTGATATGAAATTTGGTTATTGGCAAATCCATATTCATGAAAAGGATAAATATAAAATAATATTTATAGTTCCATTTAGACATTATAAATGGAATGTAATGTCATTCAAATTTAAAAATGCACCATTTGAATTTCAGAAGATTATGAGCAAGACTTTTAATTCTTATTTAGCATTCATGATTCTTTATATTAATGATATATTAGTATTTTCTAATACCATTAAATAATATTTTAAACATTTGAACCTTTTCTTAAAAGTTATTGAAAGTAGGATTAGCAGTATGTACTAAGAAGATAAAGTTATTTTAAACTAGGATAAGGTTCCTTGGTTACTTCATTAAGAACGAAGCAATAATTCCTATTATTAAAGCAATTAAGTTTGCCTCTAAATTTCTTGATGAAATAAGGGGCAAACAACAAATGCAAAGATTTTTAAGAAGTTTGAATTATATTTCATAATTCTATAAAGGCTTGACTTATTATGCAAGCCACGCTTTGAAAGATTATAGAAAAATCTGCCAGATTAGATTATAAGTATACATAGACAGTTAAGAAAAATAAAATTTAGAGCTAAAGAACTGCTATGCTTAGGCCATCTTTAGACAAATGATTAATTCTAAAGAATAACTAGTATGCTTCACTTCAAGAGTTTGGAGAGGTGATTTAAGAGATGCAAAAGGTCCATTGCACATTTTAAAAGGCCCAATAACACAAGTTAGAGCTAAAAAGATGAAAGAAGTACCAAATGGGCTGATTGAGGACATTTAAGTCAACCAAGTTACAAATGGTGCGATTTCAAACTTGAAAGAGAGTCAAGGCCTTATTAATATGATTGGAGTACTTAATGGGTCAGGACTAAGTAATAACATTCACTCCTAAATAGGAGTTTATCCTAAATAAGTGATCTTATAAAAGTGAAAGTTTTTTGTGTAAGAATTTGTCCTAGATAGGAGTTCTTCCTAAATACAGATTTGTTCTAAATAGGAATTTATGCCTCTTTAGGATTGTTATCTTAACTTATAAATAAGCACCTCCTTGTAAGCTCTTGAATATTAGACAACTTTGAGAGAAATAAGAAGTAAGGGGATTTTCCTTCAATTCTTTTGAGAACTAAAGAACTCATCAAAAAGTACCTCTTTTTGTGGCATTCAACTCAACTTATCATTCCTAATTGCTTTCTTTTCTAAAGTGTGGCATTCATATCCTTTTTAAATACCCTAGGTAAATGTTCCTTTGAATGTTGGGTTTAAGGTTTATGTTATTAAAGTCTAATTTAACTTTCCTGGATATTCTTTGATTCTTTGTGCATATTAGGTCCCTAAATGACATCTTTTGGGGTTTTCTGCATCAGTTGTTATCAAAGCCCAGATTTGAATCAAGTTGGATCAACTAATCCTTCAATTTTCTGCCTTGTGATATATTTATTTCTATTTAGTTTGTCTATTAAGCACATTATTATTCAAATACACTAATCTATTAATTTGTAACCCTTCTCATTTTGCTCGATTGTTTGAGATCATAACTATAAAAAATGTGCTAATTTCAATTCCAATTGTTGTCTTTAAGTATTCTATTGTTATTTTGTGTTGAGCAAATGAGAAAAAGGAAAAAAAAAGTGGAACGAAAAAAAAAAGAACAAAAAAAAGGCATCAAATTCAAGTTATTGATGAAAGTTAAATTGTTTGGTCATAATGGCCACAATAATAATGTAGTTTTTTTTACTAAACTCCAATTCTACCATTTATTTTTTTGTTATATCATCCACGTTTGTCCTCTAGGTTTAACCCCTTATCTTGATTTTTGTGAGTTTAGTTCATTAAATTTGTTTGTCTTGATATCCTTTTTCATTTTTTTGACTCTTTGTTCTTCAATTAGTTCAATTCTATGTCATTTAATCTTTCTTTTTTTTTTTAAGATCAATCCTCTTAATTTAGGCTGTTTAGTTCTTTAAAGAGCTGAAAGGGGAAATTTGAGTGGTAAAAGGTGAGAGTGTAGGTTCATATTAACAAAAAATCCATAAAAAGTGTAAACACAAGGGAGTGTGACATTGTTTCTTTTGAGTGAAACACGTAAGGGAGTGTTTTGTGAGGTATCCAAATCATTTTGTGCAAAACTAATACTATGACTTCCAAAGACAATGGTGTAACTTAGGAGGGAGCTAGTGATATGTCTTTCATGATCAAAGTTATGCAACAATAATTTGAGTGCATGAATATTAAATTTAATGATATCAGGGAGAGGATGAAGGAGAAAGTTAATACAATAGTAGAGTTACAAAAGAGGCATAGAAACTACGAGGCTCCTAATGCAAGAAGGCAATTAAGATAAGCCTATGACCATGAAGATGATGTAAAAAATGATGAATTTGACAATCAAACTATTGTGGTTAGAACTACCAACAATAGAACCAACAATAGAAGGGATCAGAGAGATTTTGGGAGGTAAGGTACCTATGACCATGATTTGGGAAGTATTAAAAGGACAATTCCTTTGTTCCAAGGTAAGGATGATCTTGATGTATACCTAGAATGAGAGAAGGTTGAATTGCTTTTTACCACCATAACTATTTTGAGGAGAAAAAAAGTAAAGCTTGTTGTCGTTGAATTTACTGCTTATGCTATTATTTGGTAGGATCAACCTATTTTGGACTAGGAGAAGAAATTATGAGTGGCTAATTGATATATAAGAGGGGATGAAGGCTATCATGTGGATAAGCTTCATCCTTAATCACTATTACAAGGAGTTATAGTAATGGCTGCAAGGGCTCACTTAAGGCACCAAAAGTGTGGAGGACAACCACAAGGAGATAGAGATTGCCATGATTAGGGAAAATGTCGAAGAAGATAGAGAGACAACCGTGGCTTGATTTCTGCAAGGGCTAAATGGAGAGATAGCCAATGTGGTTGAGTTGCAACACTACATGGAATTAGAAGACATGGTGCACATGGCAATGAAAGTTGAAAGACAACTTATACAAAAGGGTTCTATACAATTTGGGCAGAATTTAGGTTCTACCTTATCTTGGAAGCTGAATTGGTGTAAAAAGGACAAAAATGCTGATTATAAGTCCAAAGTCAAGCTATCCAAGAGCAAGAATGTGGGTTCTAGCAAGGAGGTAGGTAATTCTGACACCCAACCAAGTAGAAATAGAAATTTTAAATGTTTTAAGTTTTTGGGAAAGGATCATATTACATCCCAATGTCCAAATAAGTGTGCAACCATCTTAAGAGGTAACGGTGATGATGAAACTGCAAGTGAATCAGATGATGATTTTGTGCCATCATTGAGAGTGAAAGTGATGGATAGGAGTATCTAGCTAATGGAGTAACTCTTGTCATAAGGCAAGCATTGAATGTGCAGGTGAAGGAAGAAAATGAGGTGCATTGAGATAACATCTTTCATATGAGGTGTTTCATCAAAGATAAGTTATTTGGTATAATTACTGAGAGTGGGAGTTGCACTAATGTGGTTAGCACAATTATGGCTGAAAAGCTTTAATTGTTGAATAAGATTCGTGAAGTCAGGGTAAATAAGCAAATGCTCATGTCATTTTTTGTTGGAAGGTACCATGATGAAGTTTTATGTGATGTTATACCTATACATATGGGCCATATTCTATTAGGAAGGCCATGACACTTTGATAGGCGAGTTATCCATGATGGCTTCAAGAATCAAAATTCCTTTGTAATGAATGAAAAAACCTGTTGCTCTTGTACCATTATCACCTCAACAAGCTTATGAGGATTAGTTAAGGTCTGAATGAATTTGATCCACTTGGCATGTTTTTTGTTCAATTTTTCTTGTACAAGTAAGAGAGGTACTGCACAAGAACTCATGCTTTCCTTCACATATCCTCTTGAAATAAGTTCCTTAACTTGCCTTTGAAGCTCCTTTTTCTCCTTGGGATTACTCCTAGTTGCTGGCTGGTTTAGGATGGATGCATCAGGGATGAAATCAATTTGATGCTTAATTCCTCTCTTATGTGGCAATTCACTTAGAATATCATCATGGAATACATCTTCAAATTTCTGCAATAAAGCAACAATAACACTAGGCAAAGATGGTTCAAACTTGTTAGTGTTAAAATAAGCCTCTTTGTACAAAAGTATGATCATAGGTTATTTGGCATAAAATGCTCTTTTAACGTCACATTCTTTTGCATAGAAACTTTCTGTTTTCTTCTCTCTCTCTTGTGTCCTCATGTTTTCTCATCTCTTTTCTCTTTTGTCAATCTCTTTTTTTTGTTCACTCTCACTTTTAATCCTTAACTGATCCTCATAAGCTTGTTGGGGTGATAATGGTACAAGAGTGACGAATTTTTCATTCACTACAAAAGAATATCGATTATTGAAGCCATCATGCATGACTCACCTGTCAAAATGCCATGGCCTTCCTAATTGAATATGGCCCACATGCATAGGTACAACATCACATAAAACTTCATCACGGTACCTTCTGATTGAAAATGACACAAGCACTTGCTTATTTACATTGACTTCACCGCTCTCATTCAACCATTGAAACTTATATGGCCTATGATGCTTCATAATAGGTAAATCCAACTTCTCAACCATACTTATGCTAGCAACATTAGTGCAACTCCCACCATTAATTATCATACTACATACCCTATCTTTGATGAGACACCTTGTCTGAAAGATGTTATCTTGTTGCACTTCATTTTCTTCCTTTATTTGCACATTCAATGCTCACTTTATGACAAGAGCTACTTCATTAACCAGATACTCCTCTCCATCACTTTCACCCTTTGATGATGGCATAGAGTTATGATCTGATTCACTTGCAATTTCAACATCACCATTACCTCTCAAGATCATTGCATGCCTATTTGGATATTGTGATACAATGTGTCCCCTGCCTAAATACTTAAAACATTTAACATCTTTATTTATACTTGGGGGTCAGAATTACTTGCCTCCTTACTAGAACCCATATTCTTATGCTTGGATAGCTCAACTTTAGACTTGTAATTGGCCTTCCTATCCCTTTTACTCCAATTTGGCTTCCAAGATGAGGTAGAACTTGAGTTTTGCTCAAACTGTGTGGACCCCTTTTGTTTAAGTTACCTTTCAACTTTCATTGTCATGTGCACCATGTCTTCTAATTCCACATAATGTTGCAATTCAACCATGTTGGCTCTGTCTCTATTTAGCCTTTACAGAAATTGAGCCATGGTTGCCTCTATATCTTCTTCTACATTTGCCTTAATCATGGCAATCTTTATCTCTTTATGGTAATCTTCCACACTTTTAGTGCCCTAAGTGAGCCATTGTAGCCTTTGGTACAACTCCCTATAATAGTGATTAGGGACAAACCTCCTTCTCATGATAGCCTTCATCTCCTCCCATGTATCGATAAGCCACTCACAATTTCTTCTCTTAGTCAAAACAAGTTAATCTCACCAAATAATAGCATAATCAATAAATTCAACAGTAGCAAGCTTTACCTTTTTCTCCTCGAAATAGTTATGGCAGTAAAAAACCAATTCAACCTTCTTCTTCCATTCTAGGCATGCATCAAGATCATTCTTACCTTAGAATAGAGGAATTGTCATTTTAATACTGCCCAAATCATGGTCATAGGTGCCTTGCCTCCCAAATTCTCTCTGATCCCATCTATTGTTAGCAGTTCTAACCACAGTAGTTTGATCATCAAATTAATCATCTTCTACATCATCTTTAAGGTCATAGGCATGTCTCAATTGCCTTCTTACCCTAGGAGCCTCATATTCCCCATGCCTCATCTACAACTCTGCTATTGTATTAGCTTGCTTAGCCATCCACTCTCTCACATCATCAAATTTGGTATTCATGTGCTTAAATTGTTGTTGCATAGCTTTAATCATGAAGGACACATCACCAGCATCCTTTTAAGTTGCATCTTTGTCTTTGGATGCCATAGTATTACTTCTACACAAAATAATTAGGATACCACACAGAACACTCCCTCATGTGTTTCACTTAAAAGAAGGTGTCACACTCCCTCGTGTTTACACTTTTTATGACTTTTCTTTATGTGAACTTTCACTTTTGCCTTTTACCACTTGGATTTCCCCTTTCAGCTTTGTAAAGAACTAAGCAAACTAAATCAAGAGGATTGATTTTAAACCAAATAAGATACCTGACATAGAATTGAACAAATTGGAGAATAAGGTGTCAAAAAAAATGAAAGAAGGATAGCAACACAAACAAATTTAGTGAACTAAACTCACCAAAACCAGAATAAGGGTTAAACCTATAGGACAAACTTAGATGACATAACAAGAAAATAGATGATAGAATTGGAGTTGAGCAAGGAAACTATATTATTATTGTAGCCAATATGACCAAGCTGTTAACTTTTATCGATAACTTGAATTTGATGTCTTCTTTCTTTTATTCCTTTTCTTTTCTTTTTCTCTTTTTTTGTTGCTTTTTTTATTTATTTTCTTTTGCTCAACATAAAACAACAATAGAATACTTAGACATGACAATTAGGATTGAAATTAGTACATTTTTTATAATTATGATCTCAAACAAACAAGCAAAAGATAAGGATTACAAATAAACAGATTAGTGCATTTGAATGGTAATGCACTTCATAGACAAACTAAACAAAAATAAATAAATCATAAGGTAGAAATTTGAAGAATGAGTTGATTCAACCTGATTTAGAGTCAGGCTTTGATACCAACTAATGCAAAAAACCCTAAAAAACATGGTGTAGGGACCTAATGCACATAAAGAATCAAAGAATAGCTAGGAAAGCTAAATCACACTTTAATAACACAAACTATAGACCCAACATTCAAAGGAACATGAACCTAGGTTATTTAATAAGGATATGGACGCCACACGCCATAAAAGAAAGGAATTAGGGGTGATAAGTCAATTTGAACGCCATAAGAAGAAGTACCTCTTGATAAGTTCTTTAGTTCTCAAAAGAACCAAGGGAGAAAACCCATGCTTTTTATTTCACTCAAAATTGTCTGATCTTCCAGAGCTTACAAAGGGTGCCTATTAATAGGCTAAGATAGAAATCCTAAAGAGGCAGAAATTCCTACTTAAGACAAATCCTTATTTAAGAGGAATTCCTATCTAAGGACAAATTCTTGCATAGACAATAAACTCCTATTTAGGAATGAATGTTATTTCTTAGCCTTGACCTATTAGGTACTCCAATCATATTAATAAGCCTTGGACTCTCTTTCAAGCTTGAATTTATACCATTTGAAGCTTGGTTGGCCTGAATGTCTTTAATTAGCCCATTTAGTACTTCTTTTATCTTTCTGGCTTTAGCTCGTGTTATTGGGCCTTCTGCAATGTGTCGTAGACCTCTTGCATCCTTTGAAGCCTTTCACCCATCACCTCTAAGGTTCTCATCAAAAATTTTATTTGTTTTTGATTTTGACATCAAGTTTATTAAAGGAACTTCTAATTCCTTACGAGATTTCCTAACTAATGAATTTTTGTGAGGTACTACTCAATGAGTAAATGGTCCTTTATGTTGGGGCTTCAATCCCTAGCAAAGTTGGTTATTTCATGGGTAAAAGATGCATTTAGTTCAAAAAATAAAGAAGTTGATAAACTTTGTGACGATGCTTATGAGTAAGCTTTGGATAAATCCATAATAAAGTTCAACTTTAATATAATAAAGTTGATAGATTACCTTAAAAATGATATGTATCCTCATACTAGTATTAAGGATTGCTTATATTATCGGCAAATTTTGGTTGAAACAAACTTAGTGATTATTGAACCTATTGAACAAGGCTTTGGCTCGCCTAATGGCTTTAAAGATTGGGCCTATGCTAAATTCAAGATAAAGAAAATTCTTTATCAAGAAGATTGGCAAGGTGATCTTTTTAGATACAAAGATTTGAGGGAATGGTTAAAGGTTAAATCCTATAATTATTTCAATTATATTAATTTATGGAAAAGAGCTTTATTATATGAAAATAGGCAAAAGAAACTTAATTGATTCATTCAAATCCATCTTCCAAATAATCCAAAGAAATTTCAAAATTGGTTTAAAACCTAGTTTTTTAAGTGGGATTTGCATCACTTAACCCTGCTTAGCAATGTAAGAGTTGTTTATGAAGAGTTTTGCAAAAAGAATGATAAGATTAAAGATCCATTGTTAATGTTTGCCTCTTAGTATCATGTCTTATAGATTATTAAATGGGATTATACTATTATGGCAAAACAAGACAATGTGTTAGATGTGGACATTAAATATGTACCATGGTTCCCATAAAATTGCATTATACCCAACCAACTTCAGTATACCTTTTATTAAAGGAATAGCTTAAGAATAATTATATCTAGTATAATGGCAATAGCATTGTAGAATGAAATCTTGATGGAATGTCTAAACATCACATCCTTATTCTACAACATTATATAAGGATGTTTACTACTACTGCAAAATCAAAGGGTAATTTGGACCCTCATATAGCAAGATTTGTAGCTAGTGGATTCATAGGATAGTTTAAAAACTAATGAAATTTTTATTTATTCAAAAAAGCTAAAGCACTAATATGAACAAAAAGATAATTTGATATTAAATTTTATTGATAAAATAATAGATCCAAAAGGAAAAAGAGAACAATTAGAGATGGGAATAAGATAAAGGAACCAGAAGAAGACTATAGTTTAAAAATTGTTATTTAGAAAATTAGGAATAATCATTCAAGCTTAAAAATTGGAAGTGTAGAACCTCCAATAAGTGAGCTTAAAGTTGAAATAAAACAATTAAGAACTGAGATAAAAGAGCTAAAGGGAAGGGTATTAGTTCTGGAAATAATGTCTAATAAGGTTGAGGATCCTTCAAACATTCCATATACCTCTTTAAAAGAAGAATTAAGCATTCTTTAATATGTTAATCTGATTGATAAGGTTATGACCCATAAGTGGCATCCTAAGATTACTGTTGAAATCAATAAAGAGTATATCTTTTCTACCATCACCTTAATTGATTTAGGTATAGATATGAATTGTATTAATGAAGGGATAGTTCCTTGGAAATATTTTCAAAAACTATAGAAGTGTTAAACACCACTAATAACAATAAGCTTGCTATTAAGTATAAGTTATTGCAAGCTACTATTTGCCTCTTGGTATCATGTTCCATCAATTATTAAATGGATTATACTATTATGACAAAACAAGCCAATGTGTTATATGTGGACATTAAACATGTACCATGGTTAGCAAGAAGGATTAATATCCATTGGTGGGAAAAGTTTGATTTCTTTGATGATGGAGTATATATGGGCAAAGGAATCATTTATATAAATGGACCCAAGGCTCCACCACCAAAGCTTACCCCTTGAATATGAGAAGAATTACTTAAGACTTTAATGGAGTTTGTGTCTAAAGAAAGGTTATTAGAAATGAAGGCCTCATTGCTTTAACCAAAATAAGACACGCAGACAAGTCACGTTGAAAGTAGTAGGAAACCTGACAATGATGACATTATACAAGATTCAAAGGAAAAGAATAAAGAGAAAGAAAAAAAAAAACCTAGTCTATAGAAGAAGAAGAAGATAGTGGTTTGTTAGAAATGCAGAAAAATAAGACATTATTCTATTAAGTGCAAAATGAAGCCAAAAATCCAAGAATTATCTTTGGATGAAGACCTTAAGAGGTCATTAATGTACATTTTCTTATCAAAAAGTGAATTTGAAAAATCAAATTTAGAAGTAGATCTTCTTGAAGAAGAAGAAGTTACCTCTGAAGATAATTTAGATAGTAGTTGTCATGGGCAATGTAACTATTATCAAGCTTTATACAAAAGTAATGGCTTATTAGTCCTTACAGAAGAAAATAGTTTGATATTAGATCTTTTCAGCAAAATAATAGATCCAAAAGGAAAAAAAAAACAATTAAAGAAATACCTTCATTTGGCTAAAGATGAGAATAAAATAAAGGAACTAAAATAAGACTTTAATTTAAAAATTGTTATTCAAAGAATTAGAAGTAATCATTGTAGTTTAAAAACTAGAATTGTAGAACCTTTGACAAGTAAGTTTAAAGTTGAAATAAATCAATTAAAAACTAGATAAAAGAGCTAAAGGAAAGAATTTTAGTTTTAGAAACAACATTTGACAAAGTCGAAGACTCTTTAGAGATTCCAAATACCTTGTTAAAGGAGGAATTAAGTGCACTTCAAAATGTTAATCTAATTAATAGAGTTATTACCCACAAATGACATACTAAAATTACTATTGTAATTAATAGGGAGTATATCTTTTTGCCATTGCCTTAAATATAAAATAACTTTTGTACTCACAATAGACATTATATTTATTGCAACAAGTAATTATGTACACCTTTGGAACTAGGAATGCATTGAATTGCATCAAACAAGAGGGCCTTTGGTAATTATCAATTCTTCTTATAAGTACTTTTGGTTTAATTCCTAAAAAATGAGATTGTCTCTTCATTTCTTCCCAATAAGGTTCTAGCTTTGATTATAACAACTCATTCATGCAAAAAGATCTTGAAAATAACTTTTGTGTCCATAATTGGCATTGTATTCATTGTAATAAGACATCTATACACCTTGGGAACTAGAAATCCCTTGAAGTCCATCAAACAAAGGAGTCTTTGATAATTACAAGGTTTTCTTACAAGTTTTTTTGGTTCTATTAATGAATAGTTAGATAGTCTATTCATCTCTTCCTAATATGGTTCTAGTTTTTATTTCAACAACTCATGTAGCCAAAATGATTTTCAAAATGACTTTTGTTTCCAAAACAAACATTATATTCATTACAACAATTGCATTTATACCCCTTTTGCACTAGGAATCCATTGAATTCCCTTAAGTAAAAGTGGCCTTGATCATTATTTGCTTTTCTCATAAGAACAAGTCCTCTAGTACATTCCATTCACAATAATCTTAATAAGTTCACAAAGTTTAATAAAGAACCAAAAAAGAAAATTCTTGTTTTTTTTTTCCACAATGATCTATATCTTTTTACAATGAAATCAAGTTTATTTATAGGTTAAAGTAACAATCCTAACCCTAAAATTAAAGACAATGATATACTCATAAAATATAAGAACACTTCTATTTTATTATAAACTCTTATTGTATAACAAACTCCTATTTAGGAGTGGATTTTATTACTTAACTCTAGCCCATTAAGCACTTCAATTACTCTCATCTCAGTGATATATCTTTTATGGCATTTACACCATATTTCCCTTTCTTTCTCACTAAAGGTCATAAAAAGCCATTTTCTTTTTAAGTATTTTCTGAAGAGTAAAATAACTCTTTTACCCTTTCTTTTAACTTATTAATTACTTCAAGAACATAGAAGCTCCTATCATCATCTTGATATTTCATATCAAACAAATAAGGAGATCTAGTCCTAGAAGCCTAACTATATATTTCAAGTGATTTATTAGGGGAGGAAAGTCAACTTTATATTGAGGTTGATTGACTTGTTCTCTTGTTCTTTTAATACCTTCTAACTCAGTAGGTACAACAAAGGTAGAATATTTGGGTTTAACCTTTTCTTTTCTTTTTTTGAGATTTAACCACATAGTTCTAAATGGAACAAATTGAATTTTGATATCCCCATCTTTATATTCAATAATTTCTTTTATTTGCCTATTCATCTATTTAACAGGTTTAACTACTTTTTCTAGCATTCATCAAATAAAAGAGCCATTACTTCTTTTTTAGCTTTGTTTAGTAGGAAAGAATCATATATTACTTGATTCTTTAGTTTGTCACCTAATTCTAGGGCAATAAGGCTTCTCCTTTTGTTGCAAGGCAACATTCATAGAAAATAATCTTGCAATTGACATCCATGTCTACTTCGAACATTAATGTCATTGTGAAATACATGTCAATACAGCTTGAGTAGTCTGAATCCACTGACTTCCATCAAATAGAGGAGTAATTCACCTTCATTAGCTTTTCTTCCATGCATACAACGGTTCATTGCCTAAAAGATGAAAGAGTCATTTCATTTTTAACTAGTAAGGCTTCCCTTTTCATTCTATAAAGTCATTTACACAAAGGAATCATGACATTAACTTAAATGTCTACACTAGTCACAAATTTCACTTTGAGATGCACGTTATTATGTGTAAAGTAGTCCTAATCCATTGAAGTGCATTTAATAAAAAAAACTATTGCTCTTGATTACCTTTCTCTATTATAAGAGAATCACTCATTACTTGAAACATGAGATCATCTCTTGATTAATGTCTAACTAACACCATGAAACTACTGTCTATGAATACTCCACCACCTTAGGTAAATGATAGGAGGGCACAACAAGTGCTTAAAGGTCTTAGGGAAAATATTGAGGGCCAACAAGGACCTATGGTGTGCTTATAATGAAAAAGTATGTAATCTTGGAAGTTCCTAGGAATGCACTAGCTTCTATGGGGGTTGCAAACTTTTCCAATAGGAGAGTTTGGCTTTTGTGCCTATTGCTCCCTATCATGGTGCTCCTACAATACTCAATTTTTCCAAGTTAAGTGCCCTCCTTGATATTCTTGCCTGCATTGATACACCACACCCTTTACATAATGTGTATGTAAGTAGCTTGTAATAGATAGAGAAAAAAAGCTAATATCGTCCCATTCATAAGTTTTTAAGCTTATTGAGGTTAAATAATAACACTAGGTTTGGCAGGTTCCTTCTTCAATTTGATGCAATTATGGATAATGAGTTCTTTAATTCTCAAAACCATGATTTGGCATATTTAATGGCTGCAACACTTTCCATACTAATAGAGTCATTTTGTGAGAAGGCTACATAATGGCCTAAATTCATGCCATCAGTTGTATTGATTTATTGAGATCAATTGTGGTCAAGATAAGCATGTCATGTGGCTTTATGTGTAGGCCTATTAAACTACTTCAGTCACAAACCTTGACTTTTAGCCAACAAGTTGGAGAACCTATGCTTAAAATCAAGGTCTACAACATCCATTTGTCCTTAGGAAGAACAAGAGACTACAGTAGCAAATGACTTAATCCTTAGCATGGAACAAGATAGCTATCACCTTCCTAATTGTTATTAATTGTATTAAATATAGGTGAAAATTAGCATTTGTGTGTGATACATGTCTGGTTGTGAGTTCATGTCCAAGAGATGCCTTCATTAGCAATATATTCAGTGGTCAGCTTACATACATGATCAGTGATGTAGGAGTAGCAATTTTTGTTGTTGTGTGTGATCTTCCATTCTTTGGTGATGTAATGGGGCATTGGCTTGGACTTTTTGAAGCAACAAGTTTGCTAGTATTGTAGCAGGTGACTGGGTTCTAAACCTTGCTAGCAGCATGTGTTAAGGAGTAGGCTATTGCCTCTTAAAAGAGTTAGTATTTTATTACCATGGGTTATAAACCTAGATCAAAAGGGTTAGGTTGATTATGAGTTTGTAACTATTTTAATCCTTATGTCATCTATGATAGTAGAAATGGTCATAGTCTTAACAACAAAGGTTAAGGTTTGGTTTGGTTATTATCTAATTTGGGCTTTTGGTCTTATTTTGCTCATGTAAGAGATTATTGGATACAAAAATGATTGGATTGGATTGGAAGTCTTGGATGACACTAGCAAAATTTTAGATAGTTACAATGGTTTCACAAACAAGTTAAGCAATGTAGAAGAGCCATTTGGTACTTATTCATCTATTAAGGTGTATGTTGTGATTTTGTTACAAGTTGAAGAATTAGAAGTCCTTGTGAGTTGTAAAAATCAACAAACTACTTTTGGTAAAAAAGAGGCAAAGATGCCCAATAAGCAGCTTTTATTAAAGCTACTTTAGGAAATGCAAGGAATCAAGGACAACTTAACTTAATGGGGAAAAAGAGGCAATGATGGTTATCTCTTTTTTTTTTTTTTAGTATAAATAAGTCTCACTAAGACAAAGAAGAGTAGAGTCCAATAGTCATTTGTATTCATTTTTATTCTTTCTATCTTATCACTTGTAATCTTCTTTCTCTCTTATCAACTGTAAAATGTAAGCTTGTATTGACCATTGCTATGAAATGAAAGCTTTATTTTTGTAAGTCATTTAATTTCATTGATTTCTTAATTATTGTTTGTAAATTGCTTGCTAGTTATAGCTTTTTGTAAATTAGTTCATTAATATTGCTAGTTATTGCCAATGAAATTCCTATGTCTTCTTGTGTGCTGCCAAGACTTGTATCATTAGACTTGTTATGAACATCACAACATTGCTATTGAATATTGAGTTGAAAGTTTAATTTAAGGTATATTTCCATTACTTTTTTTTTTCTTAGTCATCTTATATCGAATTTGACATCAAAGCTTAAATTACATACAAAAATATCACAAAAGACCTCTAAATTTATTTTTTTTGCCATTGTTGCCATTATTTCTTGTAAGGTATTTATTAATGCCACCATATGCATCACTGCCACTATTCACTATCACTAAATGAAAGCCATTTCCTTGGGAACCACTATTCACTGATCTACATGTTTTTAGGCACCATATGCCAAAATTGGTTGGGAATAACTAGAAATGCTTGCCCAACTTTTTGCCACCATATATTCTATTGCTCCATCATCCATCTTCCACAACAAATTAGTCTAAGAAGGACTAGTGACCTCTAATATGTTCAACCTTGATGATGACATGTAAGGTTCATGCAACGATATTGTTGTTCTATTGATTTTTTGTTTGAAAGTTGGCGTGCCTTTATAATGCGACATTAATGGATCAAACCCACGTTGCAAGAGCCATTAGATCATCACCTCATCACATACCCCAAGATAATATCCAAGCCTTCTATTATGACATGAATAATCTCAGGAGTGATTTTGCATAATTTTCTCATAAATTAAACTCAGTTTTAAGAGGCTTGACAAGTTTATTTTCTTGTAGATTTTTTTTATATTTTTTTGAACATCAAGGAGGATTGTGATATACCACTTATTTTAGGGATGCCTTTTTGAGCTACAAGTAAAAGTTTAATTGATGAGCTATAAAGAAAGTTAATCCTTAGAAGGCAAGATAAACAAGTCATTTTTAATGTTTTTAAATCTATTAAATATCCCTTTAATGATGAAATTGGTTTTGCAATAAATACCTTTGACCATGAAGTTAACTCTTCTTCTTTGATAGATTTGATGAAGGAGAAATTTTTTAGAGTTTTGAAGGAGCATATGAAAGCTTGAGGGTAGACAACAGTTGACATAAAGGGAATCAATTCTTTCATTTACATGCATAAAATTCTCATGCAAGAAGGTTATAAGCCTAATGCCAAAGAAGGCTAAACTTGAGTATTTAAGATGCAGTAAAGGATGAGGTGGTTAAATTATTGAATGCGTGTATAATCTATTCTATTTCTAATGGCTCATGGGTAAGTTTAGTTTAAATAGTACTTAAAAAGGAAGGTATGATTCTTATAAAGAATGATCCAAATGAATTGATTCTTACTAGGACAATGATTGGGTGGTGGGTTTGTATGAATTATAAAAGGTTAAATGATACCTCCAGAAAAAGGGGTAAAGTGATTATTTGAGTTAATTTATTTAACTTTTACATATTTTACTTTCTTTTGAATGGAAGGGGCAAAGTGAATATTTGGAGTTAATTTATTTAGCTTTTACATATTTTAGTTTCTTTTGTAAGGGGCAAAGTGAATATTTTGGGTTAATTTGATCCACAATTGTGAAGAATTATTGGTGGAGGAGTGAAAAGAAAAATAAGAGAATCCTTAAAAGGTGTCTTTTTCAAATTTAGAGATTTACTTTGATGAGAACATTAGAGATGATGGGTGGAAAGTTTTAAAGGATACTAGAGGTCCATTACACATTCCAAAAGGCCTAATAACATAAGTTGGAGCCAAAAAGATGAAAGAAGCACTAAATGGGCTGATTAAGGAAATTCAAGCCAACCCAACTACAAATGGTGCGAATTCAAACTTGGAAGAGAGTTAAGGCCTTATTAACATGATTGGTGTACTTAATGGGCCAGGACTATATGATAACATTCACTCCTAAATAGTAGTTTATCCTAAATAAGTAATTGAATAAAAGTGAGTTTTCTATGTAAGAATTTGTCCTAGATAGGAATTCCTTTAAAAAAAAACTAAGAATTTATACTTCTTTAAGATTGCTATCTTAGCCTATAAATAAGCACCTCCTTGTAAGCTCTAGAACATCAGACAATTTTTAGAGAAATAAAAAGCAAGGGTTTTCTTTTTTAGTTCTTTCGAGAACTAACGAACATATCAAGAGGTACCTCTTGTTGTGATGTTCAACTCAACTTATCACTCCCAATTCCTTTCTTTTCTAGAATATGAAGTTCATATCCTTCTGAAATACCCTAGGTTCATGTTCCTTTGAATGTTGGGTCTAGGGTTTATGTTATTACAGTCTGATTTAGCTTTGCTGGATATTCTTTGATTCCTTGTGTGCATTGGGTCCCTAAGCCGCATTTTTTTGGGGTTTTCCCCATCAATTGGTATTAAAGCCCAACTCTAAATCAGGTTGGATCAACTTATTCTTCAATTTAGTTTGCCAACTAAGCGCATTACCATTCAAATTTGCTAATTTGTTCATTTGCAACCCTTCTCACTTTGCTTTTTGTTTGAGATCATAACTATCAAAAAATGTGCTAATTTTAGTTCTAATTGATGTCTCTATGTATTCTACTATTATTGATAAAAGAAAGAAAAAGACATCAAATTCAAGTTACTGATAAAAGTTAAAAAGTTTAGTCATATTGACCACAATAATAATATAGTTTTCTTACTTAACTCCAATTTTGCCATCTATTTTCTTGCTATATCATCCAAGTTTGTCCTTTAGGTTTAATCACCTATCCTAATTTTTGTGATTTTTGTTCATTAAATTCATTTGCCTTGATATTCTTTTTCGTTTTTTTTTTTGACTCCTTGTTCTCCAATTTGTTTAATTCTACATCATTTATCTTATTTTTTTCAAAATCAATCCTCTTGATTTAGTTTGTTTAGTTCTTTAAAGAGTTGAAAGGGGAAATTTAAGTGGAAAAATGCAAGAGTGCAAATTCATATTAAGAAAAAAGCCATAAAAAGTTTAAATACGAGGGAGTGTGACACCTTTTCTTTTGAGTGAGACACGTGTGGGAGTGTTCTATAAGGTATCCTAATCATTTTGTGCAAAAGTAATACTATGACTTCCAAAGACAAAGGTGCAGTTCATGAGGGAGTTTGTGATGTGTCCTTTATGATCAAAGTTATGCAACAACAATTTAAGTGCATGAATACCATATTTAATGATATAAGGAAGAGGATGGAGGAGCAAGCTAATACAATAGCAAAGTTGCAAAGGAGGCATGGGGAATATGAGGCTCCTAAAGTAAAAAGGCAATTGAGACGTGCTTATAACCATGAAGATGATGTAGGAGATGATGAATTTGATGATTGAACTACTATGGTTAAAATTGCCAACAATAGAAGGAATCGAAGAGATTTTAGGAGGCAAGGCACCTATGACCGTGATTTAAGCAATATTAAAATGATCGTTCCTCTATTCCAAGGTAGGAATGATTTTGATGTGTACTTGGAATGGGAGAAGAATGTTGAATTAGTTTTTAATTGCCATAACTATTTTGAGGAGAAGAAGGTAAAACTCGTTGTCATTGTATTTACTGATTATGCTATTATTTGGTGGAATCAACTTGTTTTGACTAGGAGAAGGAATCGGGAGCAACCTATTGATACATAAGAGGAGATGAAGGCTATCATAAGGAGGAGGTTTGTCCCTAATCATTATTATAGGGAGTTGTATCAAAGGCTATAAGGGCTCACTTAGGACACCAAAAGTTTGGAGGACTATCACAAAGAGATGGAGATTGCCCTGATTAGGGAAAATGTAGATGAAGATAGAGAGGCAACCATTGCTCAATTTCTGAAAGGGCTAAATAGAGACATAGCCAAAGTGGTTAAATTGCAACACTATGTAGAATTAGAAGATATGGTGCACATGATAATAAAGGTTGACAAATAGCTTAAACAAAAGGGTTCCATATAGTTTAGGCAGAATTTGGGTTCTACCTCATCTTGGAAGCTGAATTGGAGTAAAAGGGATGAGAATGCCAATTACAAGATCAAAGTTGAGCTATCCAAGCACAATAATGTCAGTTCTAACATGGAGGCAAGTATTTTGACCCCCAACCAAGTAGAAAGAGAGATGTTAAATGTTTTAAGTATTTGGGAAGGGGTCACATTGTAGCTCAATGTCCAAATAAGCGTGCAATGATCTTGAGAGGTAATGGTGATGTTGAAATTGCAAGTGAATCAGATGATGATTATGTGTCATCACTAGAGGGTGAAAGTGATGGAGAGGAGTATCTAGTTAATGGAGTAGCTCTCGTCATAAGGTGAGCATTGAATGTGCAAGTGAAGGAAGAAAATAAGATGCAACGAGATAACATCTTTCAAACGAGGTGTCTCATCAAAGATAAGGTATATAGTATGATTATTGATGGTGGGAGTTGCACTAATGCTGCTAGCACAACTATGGTTGAAAAGCTGAATTTATCTACTATGAAGCATCACAATACATATAAGCTTCAATAGTTGAATGAGAGTGGTGAAGTCAAGGTAAATAAGCAAATGTTTGTGTCATTTTCTATCGAAAGGTACTGTGATGAAGTTTTATGTGATGTTGTACCTATGCATGTAAGGCATATTCTATTAGGAAGGCCATGACAATTTGACAGATGAGTTATGCATGATGACTTCAAGAATTCATATTCCCTTGTAATGAATGAAAAACCCATTACTCTTGTACCATTATCACTTCAACAAGCATATGAGGATCAGTTAAGGATTAAAAATGAGAGTGAATAGAAAAAAGAGAAAAAAAAAGGAGAAAATGTGAGGACACAAGAGAGTAAAGAAAATGGAAAGTTTCTATGCAAAAAAAAAGTGATGTCAAAAGAGCATTTTATGCCAAATAACCTATGATCATACTTTTGTACAAAAAGTTTTATTTTAACACTAACAAATTTGACTCGTCTTTGCCTAGTGTTGTTATTTCTCTTTTGTAGGAATTTGAAGATGTATTCCCTAACGATGTTCCAAGTGGATTACCACCTAAAAGAGGAATTGAGCATTCAATTGATTTTATCCCTAGTGCATCCATCCTAAACTGGCCAACATATAGGAGTAATCTCAAGGAGACAAAAGAGTTTTAAAGGCAGGTTGAGAAATTTATTTCAAAGGGATATGTGAAGGAAAGCATGAGCCCTTGTGCGGTTGATGTCCTACTTATACCCAAGAAAGATGGAACTTAAAGGATGTGTGTTGACTGTTGAGCGATCAACAAAATTACTGCTTTGGAGACATGGCAACATTACCTTTGGCCCAAGGAGTTTGTCATCCATATCAACCATGAATTCATGAAGCACTTGAAGGGATAAGGAAAGATGAATAAAAGACATGCCAAGTGGATCGAATTCATTGGATCAAATTTTACACTCTCTTGGGATTAGGAATCCGTTGAATTTCATTATGCAAGAAGTCTTTACCTTCATTTCTTACAAGTCTTTGCTACTTTAATATTGAATAATGAGGTCGTCTCTACATTTCATCTTAACAAGGATCCACTTTATGTTGTAATAATTGATTCACACATAATGATCTTGAAAATAGCTTGTACGACCACATCAGGCACTATATTCATGGCAACAATCACATCTATACTCCCTAGCAACTAGAAATCTGTTCAATTTCATTAAAAAACAAGTCTTTGATGATGACTACCATTTGCTATAGATATTTGCTACTTTATTAATGAATATTGAGACCGTCTCTTCATTTCTTCCAAACAAGGCTCCACTTTTCGTTTTAATAACTCATTCACACTTAAAGATCTTGAAAATAGCTTGTATGACCACATCATGCACTATATTCATGGCAACAACCACATCTATAGTCGATTGGGACTAGGAATCTGTTGAATTTTATTAAGCAAGGTGTCTTTGATAATGACTAGCATTTCCTACAAGTATTTGGTACATTACTGCAGAATAATAAGACCACCTCTTCATTTCTTCCCAATAATGCTCCAATTTTTGTTTTAATAACTCATTCACACTTAAAGATCTTGAGAATGACTTGTATGACCACAATAGGCATTATATTCATGGCAACAACCACATCTACACTCTCTTAGGACTAGAAATCCATTGAATTTCATTAAATATAAACTCTTTGTTGATAACTAGCATTTCTTACATGCATTTGCTACTTTATTACTGAATAATAAGATCGTCTCTTCATTTCATCCAAACAAGGGTTCACTTTTCGTTGTAATAACTCATTCACATTGAAAGATCTTGAAAATAGCTTGTATGACCACAATAGGCACTATATTCATGGCAACAATCACATCTACACTCTCTTAGGACCAGAAATCCATTGAATTTCATTAAACATGAACTCTTTGATGATCACTAGCATTTCCTACAAGTATTCGCTACTTTATTTCTGAATTATGTGATCGTCTCTTCATTTCTTTCTAACAAGACTCCACTTTTTGTTGTAATAACTCATTCACACTTAAAGATATTGAAAATAACTTATATGACAGCAATAGGCACTATATTCATGGCAACAACCACATCTACACTCTCTTGGGACTAGGAATTTGTTGAATTTCATTAAATAAGGAGTCTTTGATGATGACTAGCATTTCTTACAAGTATTTGCTACTTTATTACTGAATATTGAGACTGTCTCTTCATTTCTTTCTAACAAGGGTCCACTTTTCGTTGTAATAACTCATTCACACTTAATGATCTTGAAAATAGCTTGTATAACAACATCATGCACTATATTCATGGCAATAACCACATCTATACTCTCTTGGGAGTAGGAATCTGTTGAATTTTACTAAGCAAGGTGTCTTTGAGTATGTCTAGCACTTCCTACAAGTATTTGCTGCTTCACTACTGAATAATGAGGCCACCTCTTCATTTCTTCCAAACAGGACTCCAGTTTTCATTGTAATAACTCTTTCACACTCAAAGATCTTGAAAATAGCTTGTATGATCACATCATGCACTATATTCATGGCAACAACCACATCTATACTCTCTTGGGACTAGGAATTTGAGGAATTTTAATAAGCAAGGTGTCTTTGATGATGACTAGCATTTCCTACAAGTATTTGCTACTTTATTTCTGAATAATGAGACCGCCTCTTGATTTCTTCTTAAGAAAGCTCCACTTTTCGTTGTAATAACTCATTCACACTTAAAGATCTTGAAAATAGCTTGTATGACCATAACTATATTCATGGCAACAACCACACCTATACTCTCTTGGGACTAGGAATTTGTTGAATTTTATTAGGCAAGGTGTCCTTGATGACGACTAGCATTTCATACAAGTATTTGCAACTTTATTACTAAATAATGAGACCATCTCTTCATTTCTTTCTAACAAGGGTCCACTTTTTGTTGTAATATTTCATTCATACTTAAAGATCTTGAAAATAGCTTGTATGACAACATTATGCACTATATTCATGGCAACAACAACATCTATACTCTCTTGGGACTAGGAATCTATTAAATTTTACTAAGCAAGGTGTCTTTAATGATGACTAGCACTTCTTACTAGTATTTGCTACTTTACCGCTAAATAATGAGACCATCTCTTCATTTCTTCCTAACAAGGCTCCATTTTTCGTGGTAATAACTCATTCACACTTAAGGATCTTGAAAATAGCTTATATGACCACAACAGGCACCATATTCATGGAAACAACCACATATACACTCTCTTAGGACTAGGAATCCATTGAATTTCATTATGCAAGAAGTCTTTGATGATGACTTGCATTTCTTACATGTATTTGCTACTTTATTACTAAATAATGAGATCATCTCTTCATTTCTTCCTAACAAGGCTCCACTTTTCGTTGTAATAGCTCATTCAAACTTAAAGATCTTGAAAATAGCTTGTATGACCATAACAGGCACCGTATTCATGGCAACAACCACATCTACACTCTCTTGGGACTAGGAATCTATTGAATTTCATTAAACAAGGTGTCTTTGATGATGACTTGGATTTCCTACAACTATTCGCTACTTTATTACTAAATAATGAGGTTGTCTCTTCATTTCTTCCTGACAAGGCTCCACTTTTCATTGCAATAGCTCATTCACACATAAAGATCTTGAAAATAGCCCATATGACCACATGATGCACTATATTCATGGCAATAACCACATATACACTCTCTTGGGACTAGGAATCCATTGAATTTCATTGTGCAAGAAGTCTTTGATGATGACTAGCATTTCCTACAAGTATTTGCTACTTGAATACTAAATAATGAGGTTCTCTCTTTATTTCATCTTAAGAAGGAACCACTTTTCATTGTTATAACTCATTCACACATAATGATCTTCAAAATAACTTGAACGACCATATCAAACATTATATTCATGGCAACAACCACAACTATACTCCTTTTTGACTAGAAATATGTTCAATTTCTTTTAAAAAAGGAGTCTTCCATGATGACTAGCATTTGCTACTTTATTACTGAATAATGAGGCCGTCTTTTCATTTCTTGCTAACAAGGCTCCACTTTTCATTATAATAACTCATTCGCACATAAAGATCTTAAAAACAGCTTGTATAACTGTGGCAGGCAATATATTCATGGCAACAACCACATCTACACTCTCTTGGGACTAGGAATCTGTTGAATTTCATTAAACAAGGAGTCTCTGATGATGACTACCATTTCCTACATGTATTTGCGACGTTATTATTGAATAATGAGGCTGTTTCTTCATTTCTTCCAAAAAGGGTACAATTTTCATTGTAATTACTCATTCATAGTTGAAGATCTTGAAAATAGCTTCTATGACCACAACAGGCACCATATTTATGGAAACAACCACATATACACTCTCTTGGGACTAGGAATCCATTGAATTTCATTATGCAAGAAGTCTTTCATGATGACTTGCATTTCTTACAAATATTTGCTATTGTAATACTGAATAATAAGGTTGTCTCTTCATTTCATCTTAACAAGGATCGACTTTTTGTTGTAATGACTAATTCACACATAATGACCTTGAAAATAGCTTGTACGACCACATCAAGCACTATATTCATGGCCAACAATCACATCTATACTCCTTTGCGACTAGAAATCTGTTCAATTCCGTTAAAAAATGAGTCTTTGATGATGACTACCATTTGCTACAGGTATTTGCTACTTTGTTAAAGAATAAAAAAGGTCATCTCTTCATTTTTTTCCTAACAAGGCTCCACTTTTTGTTGTAATAACCCATTCACATTAAAAGATCTTGAAAATAGCTTGTATGACCACAACAGGCACCATATTCATGGCAACAACCACATCTACACACTCTTAGGACTAGAAATCCATTAAATTCCATTAAATATGAAGTCTTTGATGATGACTAGCATTTCCTACAAGTATTTGCTACTTTATTACTGAATATTGAGATCGTCTCTTCATTTCTTTCTAACAAGGGTCCACTTTTCGTTGTAATAACTCATTCACACTTAATGATCTTGAAAATAGCTTGTATGACAACATCATGCACTATATTCATGGCAACAACCACATCTATACTCTCTTGGGAGTAGGAATCTATTGAATTTTACTAAGCAAGGTGTCTTTGAGGATGTCTAGCACTTCCTACAAGTATTTGCTACTTTACTACTGAATAATGAGACCATCTCTTCATTTCTTCCAAACAAGGCTCCAGTTTTCATTGTAATAACTTTTCACACTTAAAGATCCTGAAAATAGCTTGTATGACCACCATAGGCACCATATTTATGGAAACAACCACATATGCACTCTCTTGGGACTAGGAATCTGTTGAATTTCATTATGTAAGAAGTCTTTGATGATGAATAATGAGGCTGTCTCTTCATTTCATCTTAACAAGGATCCACTTTTTGTTGTAATAACTGATTCGCAAAAAATGATCTTGAAAATAGCTTGTAAGACCATATCAGACACTATATTCATGGCAGCAACCATGTCTATACTCCCTTGTGACAAGAAATCTATTCAATTTCATTAAAAAAGGAGTCTTTGATGATGAGTACCATTTGTTACAAGTATTTGCACTTTACTAAAGAATAATGAGGTCGTCTCTTCATTTTTTCCTAACAAGACTCCACTTTTCGTTGTAATAACCCATTCACACTAAAAGATCTTGAAAATAGCTTGTATGACAACATCATGCACTAAATTCATGGCAACAACCACATTTATACTCTCTTGGGACTAGGAATTTGTTGAATTTTATTAAACAAGGTGTCTTTCATGATAACTAGCATTTTCGACAAGTATTTGCTATTTTACTACTGAATAATCAGATGTGGCAATAACCACATCTACACTCTCTTGGGACTAGGAATCTATTGAATTTCCTTAAACAAGGAGTGTTTGGTTAATGACTAGCATTTCTTACATGTATATGCTACTTTATTACTGAATAATGAGACCGTCTCTTCATTTCCTCCTAACAAGGCTCATCTTTTTGTTATAATAACTCATTCACACTTAAAGATAATAAAAATAACTTGTATGACTACAACAGGCACTATATTCATGGCAATAACCACATCTACACTCTCTTGGGACTAGGAATTTGTTAAATTTCATTAAACAAGGAGTCCTTGTTAATGACTAACATTTCCTCCATGTATTTGGTACTTTGTTACTGAATAATGAGACCGTGTCTTCATTTCTTCCTAACAAGGATCCACTTTTCGTTGTAACAACTCATTCACACTTAAAAAACTTGATAATAGTGTGTATGACCACATCATGCACTATATTCATGCCAACAACCACATTTATACTCTCTTGGGACTAGGAATCTATTGAATTTTATTAAGCAAGGTGTGTTTGATGATGACTAGCATTTCCTACATATATTTGCTACTTTATTATTGAATAATGAGACCGCCTCTTCATTTCCTAACAGCAAGACTCCAATTTTCACTATAATAACTCATTCACACTTAAAAATCTTGAAAATAGCTTGTATGACCGCAACAAGCACTATATTCATGGCAACAACCACATCTACACTCTCTTGGGACTAGAAATTTGTTGAATTTCATTAAATAAGGAGTCTTTGATGATGACTAGCATTTGCTACATGTATTGGCTACTTTTTTATTAAATAATGAGACCGTCTCTTCATTTTTTCCTAACAAGTCTCCACTTTTCGTTGTAATAACTCATTCACACTTAAAGATCTTGAAAATAGCTTGTATGACCACAACTGTAGAGATAATGCGTGGAAGGATTCAATGGTTGTAATATGTCCATTCCACATTCCAAAAGGCTGCTAGAGCTTCAAAGGATGCAAGAGGTCCATTGCACATTCCAGAAGAGCCAATAACATGAGTTAGAGCTTCAAGGGATGCAAGAGGTCCATTGCACATTCCAAGAGGCCTAATAACAAGGGCTAGAGCCAAAAAGATGAAGGAAGCCCTAAATGGGCTGATTAAGGACGTTTAGGCCAAACAAGCTTCAAATGGTGCGAATTCAAGCTTGAAAGAGAGTCCAGGCTTTATTAATATCATTGGAGTACTTAAAAAGTTAGGAGTAAGAATTTGTCTCTAGATAGGAATTCCTCCTAAATAAGGAATTGTCCTAAGTAGGAATTTGTACCTCTTTAGGATTGCTATCTTACCCTATAAATAGGCACTACTTGTAAGCTCTGAAAGGACATCAGACAACTTTGAGTGAAATTAAAACGAGGGTTTTTCACTCTTGGTTCTTTTGAAAACTAAAGAACTTATCAAAAGGTACTTCTTCATGTGGCATTCCAATCGACTTATCACTCCCAATTCCTTTCTTTTCTGGAGTATGGTGTCCATATCCTTCTTAAATACCCTAGGTTCATGTTCCTTCGAATGTTAGGTCTAAGGTTTGTGTTATTAAACTCTAATTTAGCTTTCTTGGTTGTTCTTTGACTCCTTGTGTGCATTGGGTCCCTAAGCCATGTCTTTTTGGGGTTTTCCACATATGGTCTCTTCATTTCTTCCTAACAAGGCTCCCTTTTTGTTGTAATAACTCATTCACAGTTAAAGATCTTAAAAATAGTTTGTATGACCACATCATGCAGTATATTCAAGGCAATAACCACATATATACTCTCCTAGGACTAGGAATTTGTTGAATTTTATTAAGCAAGGTGTCCTTGACATTGACTAGCATTTCCTACAAGTATTTGCTACTTTATTACAGAATAATGAGACTATCTCTTCATTTCTTCCTAACAAGGCTCCACTTTTCATTGTAATAAATCATTCACACTTAAAAATCTTGAAAATAGCTTATATGACCACAACAGGCACCATATTCATGGCAACAACCACATATACACTCTTTTGGGGCTAGGAATCTATTGAATTTCATTAAGCAATAAGTCTTTGATGATGACTAGCATTTCCTACAAGTATATGCTACTTTAATAATGAATAATGAGGCCACCTATTCATTTCATCCTCACAAGGATCCATTTTTCGTTGTAATAACTCATTCATAAATAATGATCTTGAAAATAGCTTGTACAATCGCATTAAACACTATATTCATGGCAACAACCACATCTATATTCCCTTACGAATAGAAATTTGTTCAATTTCACGAAAAAAGAAGTCTTTGATGATGACTAGTATTTGCTACAAATACTTGCTACTTTATTATTGAATAATGAGGCCGTCACTTCATTTCTTCCTAACAAGGCTCCATTTCCTTGTAATAACTCATTCACACTTAAAGATCTTGAAAATAGCTTGTATGACCCCAACAGGCACTATATCCATGGCAACAACTGCATCTACACTCTCTTGGGACTAGGAATCTGTTGAATTTCCTTAAACAATGAGTGTTTGGTAATGACTAGCATTTCTTACATGTGTATGCTACTTTATTACTGAATAATAAGACCGTCTCTTCATTTCTTCCTAACAAGGCTCCTCTTTTTGTTGTAATAACTTATTCATACTTAAAGATCTTGAAAATAGCTTGTATGACGACAACAGGCACCATATTCATGGGAACAACCACATTTACACACTCTTCAAACTAGAAATCTGATGAATTTCATTAAACATGAACTCTTTGATGATGACTAGCATTTCCTACAAGTATTTGCTACTTTAATACTGAATAATAAGGCCATCTCTTCATTTTATCCTAACAAGGATCCACCTTTCATTGTAATAACCGATTCACACATAATGATCTTGAAATTAGCTTATACGATCACATTAGGCACTATATTCATGGCAACAATCACATTTATATTCGTTTACAACTAGAAATCTATTCAATTTTGTTAAAAAAGACTCTTTGATGATGACTAGTTTTTGCTAGAAGTATTTGCTACTTTATTGCTGAATAGTGAGGCCGTCTGTTCATTTCTTCCTAACAAGGCTCCACTTTTTGTTGTAATAGCTCATTCACACTTAAAGATCTTGAAAATAGCTTGTATGACCGCAACAAGCACTATATTCATGGCAACAACCACATCTACACTCTCTTGGAATTAGGAATCTGTTGAATTTCATTAAACAAGGAGTCTTCAATGATGACTAGCATTTCCTACATGTATTTGCTAGTCTATTACTGAATAATGAGACCATCTCTTCATTTCTTCCTAACAAGGCTGTTTTTTTCATTGTAATAACTCAATCACACTTATAGATCTTGAAAATAATTTGTATGACCACATCAGGCACTATATTGATAGCAACAACCACATCTATACTCCCTTGTGACTAGAAATCTATTCAATTTCATTAAAAAAGGAGTCTTTGATGATGACTAGCATTTACTACAAGTATTTGCTGCTTTATTACTAAATAATGAGACCGTCTCTTCATTTCTTCCTAACAAGGCTCCTTTTTTCGTTGTAATAACTCATTCACACTTAAAGATCTTGAAAATAGCTTGTATGACTACGGCAAGCACTATATTCATGGCAATAACCACATCTGCACGCTTTTCGAACTAAAAATTCGTTGAATTTCATTAACATGGACTCTTTGATGATGACTAACATTTCTTACAAATATTTGCTACTTTATTACTGAATATTAAGGCGGTCTCTTCATTTCTTCCTAACATGGCTCCACCTTTCATTGTAATAACTCATTCCCACTTTAACATCTTGACAATAGCTTGTATGACCACATCATGCACTATATTCATGGTAACAGTGATGAGAATCGTAGAGATGATGGGTAAAAAGCTTTAATGGATGCAAGAGGTTCATTGCACATTCCAGAAGGCCTAATAACAAAAGCTAGAGCTTTGAAGGGTGCAAGAGGTCCATTGCACATTCTAAATGCCCCAATAAAACAAGTTAGAGCTTCAATCGATGCAAGAGGACCATTGCACGTTCCAAAAGGCCCAATAACATGGGCTAGAGCTAGGAAGATGAAAGATACACTAAATGGGCTGATTAAGGACTTTTAGGCCAAGCAAGTTTCAAATGGTGCGAATTCAATCTTGGAAGAGAGTCTAGACCTTATTAATATCATTGGGTACTTAAAAAATTAGGACTAAGTAATAGCAGTCACTCCAAATTAGGAGTTTATTTTCTATGTAAGAATTTGTCCCTAGATAGGAATTCCTCCTAAATAAGGAATTGTCCTAAGTAGGAATTTGTGCCTCTTTAGGATTCCTATCTTAACCTATAAATAGACACCTCTTGTAAGCTCAGGAACATCAGACAATTTATCAGACAACTTTGAGTGAAATAGAAAGTGAGGGTTTTTCTCCCTTGGTTCTTTTGAAAACTAAAGAACTTATCAACATGTACTTCTTGTGGTGTTCAACTTGACTTATCACTCCCAATTCCTTTCTTTTCTGGAGTGTGGCATCCATATCCTTCTTAAATACCCTAGGTTCATGTTCCTTTGAATGTTAGGTCTAGGGTTTGTGTTCTTACAGTTTGATTTAGCTTTCCTAGATATTCTTAAATACCCTAAGCCACGTCTTTTAGGGTTTTCCACATCAGTTGGTATTAGAGTCTAGGTTTAAATCAGGTTGAATCCACTCACTCTTCAATTTTCTACCTTGTGATTTATTTATTTCTGTTCAGTTTGTCTATTATGTGTATTACCATTCAAATGCACAAATTTGTTTGTTTGCAATGCTTCTCTCTTTGCTTGTTTGTTTAAGCTCATAAACGTGCTAATTTCCATTCCAATTGTTGTATCTAAGTATTCTACTATTGTTTTGTGTTGAGCAAAAGAAAAGCAAAAAAAAAAGAGACAAAAAAAGAGGATCAACGAAAAAAAGGATGAGAAAAGATAAAAGGAAGAAGAAGGAAGAAAAACAAAAGAAAGAAAACATCAAATTCAAGTTATTAATAAAGTTAATAGTTTGGTCATTTTGGCCACAATAATAATAAAGTTTTCTTTCTTAACTCCAATTCTGCCATCTATTTTCTTGTCTTGTTACCCAAGTTTGTCCTTTAGATTTAACTATCTCTATCTTGATATTTGTGAGTTTAGTTCATTAAATTTGTTTGCCTTAATATCCTTTTTCATTTTTTGATTCCTTGTTCTCCAATTTGTTCAATTTTATGCCATTTATCTTATTAGTTCATTACATCGTTTAGTTCTTTATAGAGTTTGTTATTCCCACAGCCTTGTATGGGTTGTAATTGTTGTCAACTAGGGTTAAGTGTGCAAGAGAGTAAAGTCATATGGAAGAGCAGTAAAGTCACATGGAAGGGCAAGAAAGTAAATCTGCCGCGTAAGGGCAAGAACGTAAATCCGCCATGTAAGCCCTATTAGGGTTTTATGGAAGAGAGTATATAAAGGCCTTGGAAGACAAAACTAGGGAAGAGGGCCAACACCATTGAATAAACAGCAACCCTACAGCAACCGGCCAAAAGGAAGAGAGAGCAGAACGGCAAGAGATCAGAAACAATACCACCAGGAGAGCAAACCAGAAACGTCACCACCGGGAGAGCAAACCAGAACGTGCAACCTCCTGCAAGCAAACCAGAAACACGTCCTGCAAGCAAACCGGAAACACGTCCTGCAAGCAAACCAGAAACACATCCTGCAGGCGAACCAGAAACGCCTCCTGCAAGCAAACCAGAAACACGTCCTGCAAGCAAACCAGAAACACATCCTGCAGGCAAACCAGAAACGCCTCCTGCAAGCAAACCAGAAACGCACAACCAGCAAGAGGAGAAATAAGAAACAGACCACCCGGAAGAGAAGACAGCAGACCTGGTATCCGTGAGACCACCCGGAAGAGAAGACAGCAGACTAGAAGCGTGAGGCAGGGCAAGAGACGTGAACCAGAAAAACCAGTAGTGTGAGGCAGGCCAAGAGACGTGAAACAGCAGACCAGGAGCGTGAGACCAGAACGTGCAACGGCGTGACTGATCAGAAGCGTGGGGCAGGCCGTGAGACGTGAAACGGCAGACCAGAAGCTTGAGTGCAAGCTGTGAAACCGTGAGACGGTGAAAGCAGGAGCTGTGTAAGACAACCTAGAGAAGGAATTTGGCGAAGCATCAGAAAGAACTCAACGTATTTCTAGATTTCTTCAAGAGAGGTTAGAGAGCGTTGCGGTGAACTTCTAAGCAGCAGTGGAGCAGCCTTTCAATTCAACAGAGGCAAGACAAGCTAGACGAAGGGTAGACACAGTAAGTAACACTCTTTGTATTGTACTTGCTTAGTAATTGCAATAGTGAAAGGAGCAGAAGATTAAGACATCCATTGTAACTGCAATTCTCAAGTATAGTGGATAGTCTCGGTAAGGGAGAGTCCCTACCACCGTGGATGTACGTCACGTTGACGGAACCACGTAAATCTCGTGTGTCCTTAATTTGCTTTACGTTCTGTGTTTTGAATTGAGTTGTGAATGCAGCTAAAGTATCAGCCAACCCATAACCTAACGAAGACCTAAACAAGAACATCTGAATTGTCTATTAGGCAAGGTGTCTGAAAGGTGACTTTGGGGACTATTGTGATTAGTAGGTAGCAATAGATCTACCTTAGTCGAATCTGAGAAAGAGTTCGCTTTTAAGAAGAGATTGAAGTTGTTCACTTTCCTGCGAATTGCGAATTGTGGTGATACTGATTCACCCCCCCTCTCAGTATCACAAACTAGTAGATCCTAGGGTGAAGTTGGGAACTTCAATTGGTATCAGAGCACAGGTTCACCAGGATAAGGCTTAACAGCTTGGTGTACTAGTTTGAAGAGCTCCAGAAGTTTTAACTTGTTTAGCATACTGAGAAATGGACGCCGGTACTAGCACCAGCACTACTTACAGCAAGAAGGTTCCAATCTTCAACGGAACCAACTACCATATGTGGAGAGCGAGAATGCAGGTGGTATTTGCAACCATGGGCATGAACATGGTGAAATCTGTACAGGAGGGTTTTGAGCCTCCAGAAGAAGGTAAAGATCCAACCCCAGAGGAATTAAGACAGTTTGAGATAAATGGAAAGGCCTCAAATGTTATCATTTCAGCATTGACAGATGCTGAATATGCTAAAGTTATGGACTGCAAATCTGCCAAGGAGATATGGGACAGATTGCAGAAAGTCTATGAAGGTGATGGCAGAATGAAGGAGGCCAAGCTTCAAGTTTTCAAGGAGAGATATGAATCTCTCAGAATGCAGAAAAATGAGACAGTCCAAGAGTTCTTCACCAGGGTTATTGATGCTGTAAACGATCTTAGAAGTCATGGGAAGAACAAGAAGGACTCATCTATTGTGAAGAAAATTCTGAGAATTCTGCCTGAGAGGTTTGCCTCAAAGGTGGCAGCCATAGAGGAGAGTAGAGATCTCAATTCTATGTCTCTGCATGATCTCCAGTGCAATCTCATTGCATATGAGATGAGAATAAAGTCAACTGAAAGCTCCTCAATGTCAAAGGTATCAAAGGAGGCAGCTTTCAAAGCTATGAAACACTTGAAGATAAAAGAAGAGGAAGAATCATCCAGCGAGGATGATGATGATGATGAGGAAGAAAGTGAAGGTGAAGTGTTGGCATACTTCACAAGGAAATTCAAAAGGGGGTCTAAGAAGGGAAAAGGACAGTTGTCCTTGAGATGTTATCGTTGTGGACAGACTGGACACTTTGCTTCTCAGTGCAAAGTGAAACTTGATGATGAAGATGAGGATGGTGATGATGAGCAGAATTCAAAATGGAGAAGACCATCATTCAAGTTAAGGAAGTCCAGCAAGAAGACTGCTAGCCCACAGAAGAAGAAGAGAGGCTCATTCAAGAGTTATGTGAGCCAGACAAAAGAAGCCGATGAGGAGGAAGATGTAGACTCATCAGATGAGCATGCCTTTATGGCATCAACTCAAGGTGGTAGTTCAACCTCTGAAGAGGAAGAGGAGGTTGATGAAGAAGAACCAGATTTTGAAGCTGAGTTGGAAGCAGCTTCAAAGGAGATAATCAGAAGGGGCAGAACCATAAGAAGGTTAGAGGCCCACATAAAACAAGTTGAAGCAAAGTCTGAGGAAGCTGAAAGTCAAAAGGATGAAATAAGGGCTGAACATATTGACTTGAAGAGAAGATTTGAAGAACATATCAAAATATGTGAAGACCTTACTATGGAGCTTGGCTCAAGGACTTCAACAATTGAAGAAATGGAGATAGAGTTGCTGAGACTTCAGCAACAACTCAAAAGGAGTGAAGAGAACGTGCAGAAGCTTGAAATGATAGGAGAAACAAGTTCTGCAAGAGAAAAGAAGAATGAAGAGAAAGTGCAGCAATCTGAGGCTGCATTGCCTAAAGATAATAAGAATGTGCCACAGAAGTTGAAAGAGAAGGTTGTGACTCAGGAGAAGATAGCTGAGAATAAAGAGGGTTTGAAGAAGCAACCTAGGGTGGCAAACAAAAATGAAGAAAAGAAGATCAGCCAGCAAAGGGCTATGGCTGAACAGAAGAAGGAGAAAAAGGTAGCTGAAATGAAAGCCACACAAGCAAAGAAGCCAGCCACGTTGCCTACACAGCAAGTAATGAACAAAAGAAAACAAGCTGTGATTAGACCCAAGAAGAGGCAGTTTCAAGGTCACTGTCTTTATTGTGGAGTTTGGGGTCATAAGGCAAGTAACTGCTGGTGGAGAAGGCCAGTATATGTCTCCAACTTGAGAAGATATGATGCTGTATACAGGGGGAGACAATACAAAATTCAGAGGAGAACACCTGTCGTGAGTTCTTGCACATACTGTAAAAAGCAAGGACACACTGACAAGGATTGTTGGTGGAAGCCCAAACCAGTGGTTTCAAAGAACAAGTTTGCTATATTGGGAGACTTGGAACAGTGTGAAAGGTGTGGGCAGGATGACCATAATGCCAAGAGATGCATGACACTTCTCCCTGAGCAAGAGAAGGCACTCAATGGCATAGTGAAAACAAGCGGTGTAGTCAAAGCTGAGAAAAAGGAGAAAGCTATCTTCCAGCCAATTCAAAAGAAGGAATATAAAGCTAAAAGGGAGGTGGCTAATATAGCTGAAATTGCACTCAAAGCTGACTACAAGGATAAGCAGTGGATCCTTGACAGTGGATGCACTTCACACATGACGGGAGACAAGAGTAAATTGTCAAAGCTAAACAAGTCAAGAGAAGGCAGAGTCAAGTTTGGCAATGATGATTCACTCAACATCAGTGGTCAAGGGTCAGTAAATATTGGAAAAGGAAATCTGAAAGATGTTCTGCATGTTGAAGGACTCAGATATAATCTAGCATCTGTCAGCCAACTATGCAATGAAGACCATAAAGTGATATTCACAAAAACAGGTTGCCAAGTAAAGAGTAAAGAAGGCAATACTGTTGCAGCTGGGAAAAGAACAGCTGGAAATTTATATGTAATTGATGAGGACAAGACAAACAGCTGTTTACTTACAAAAGAAGAAGAAAATCAACTCTGGCATCGGAGGCTAGGACACTTAACACAGAAGAACATGAGGAAGCTGACCACTACTCATGCAATCAGAGACATTCCAGACCTTAAGAGAGAGAGGGAGTATGTCTGCTCAGCATGCTCTAAAGGAAAACAGGTCAGAAAGCAGTATAAGACCAAAGAGGTCAGTTCTAAAGCAGTGCTTGACATTGTGCATACTGATTTGTGTGGGCCGATGAGAACAAAAGGGTTGAATGGTGAGAGGTACTTCATCTTGTTTGTTGATGATTATTCTAGAAGGACCTGCATCACACATAAGTCAGAAGTTTTGAAATGCTTCAAGAGATACAGAAGATTGGCTGAAAATGAGAGTGGAAAGAAGATCAAAGTATTGAGGTCAGATCAAGGCACTGAATTCACAAATGGAGCTTTTGAAGATTACCTTGAGAAGCATGGAATTCACCATCAGATGGCAGCAGCAAGAACTCCTCAACAGAACGGGGTGGTAGAGAGGAAAAATAGAGCTGTGGTTGAAATGGCAAGAACTCTACTGCCGGAATCCAAGCTTCACACAAGATTTTGGACAGAAGCAACATTTACAGCCGTGCACCTATTGAACAGAGTTTCACTAAGGCCCAATACTGATAAGACTCCATATGAGCTATGGAGTGGGAAGAAGACAACAGCCAAGTATCTTAGAATCTTTGGCAGCCCATGTTTTGTGAAGAACAAGGAGCAAAACTTGGGAAAATTCCATGCTAGGTCAGATGAAGGCATCTTTGTGGGATACTCAGCAAAGACAAAATGTTATAGAGTTTTTCTGCATAAACTGGGAAAAGTGGTCACTTCCAGTGATGTAAGAATAGATGAAAACTGGAAAACAACGCATAATGGAGAAGCTGAGGATAGTGAAGAAGATGACTTCAAGATAGATGAAGAATCTGACCAACATGAAGAAGTGGGAAAAGAAGTAAGTTCAGACTCAGAGAAGAGTGAGTCTGAAGATGAAGAAGGAGATTCTCTTGCAACTAAGACTGTGCAAGAAAGAAAGACAAAGAAGACATGGACCAGTGCTCATCAAGAAAATCAGATCATAGGTGACCCATCAGCAGGAGTTACAACAAGAAGAAGAATTGTGGGAGCTACTACTTTACTCTCACAAGTTGAACCTAAATCTGTTGAAGAGGCTACACAAGATCTAACTAAATCTCTGTCCACAGAGCTATTTGAAAAGCACAGAATGAGTCTCTCTGTGCAAATGCCTCCTCAAGCCTGAAAATCAGGTGAATCCTCCATCTCTACTTTGCGAGTTTTTCAGATTTGTAATTAGTTGGCAAAGGGGGAGAGAAGTAACAGTGCAGGGGGAGCTGTTAAGGAAGGGGGAGTGCATATTTAGGGGGAGTTGTAATCCATCTGCTTCTGGATTGTTACTCCAAGAAGATTATGAAAGACTGCTGCATAATGGCTTTTGTTATGAATGTTGCCAACAATTACAAAGGGGGAGATTGTTGTTCCCACAGCCTTGTATGGGTTGTAATTGTTGTCAACTAGGGTTAAGTGTGCAAGAGAGTAAAGTCATATGGAAGAGCAGTAAAGTCACATGGAAGGGCAAGAAAGTAAATCTGCCGCGTAAGGGCAAGAACATAAATCCGCCATGTAAGCCCTATTAGGGTTTTATGGAAGAGAGTATATAAAGGCCTTGGAAGACAAAACTAGGGAAGAGGGCCAACACCATTGAATAAACAGCAACCCTACAGCAACCGGCCAAAAGGAAGAGAGAGCAGAACGGCAAGAGATCAGAAACAATACCACCAGGAGAGCAAACCAGAAACGTCACCACCGGGAGAGCAAACCAGAACGTGCAACCTCCTGCAAGCAAACCAGAAACACGTCCTGCAAGCAAACCGGAAACACGTCCTGCAAGCAAACCAGAAACACATCCTGCAGGCGAACCAGAAACGCCTCCTGCAAGCAAACCAGAAACACGTCCTGCAAGCAAACCAGAAACACATCCTGCAGGCAAACCAGAAACGCCTCCTGCAAGCAAACCAGAAACGCACAACCAGCAAGAGGAGAAATAAGAAACAGACCACCCGGAAGAGAAGACAGCAGACCTGGTATCCGTGAGACCACCCGGAAGAGAAGACAGCAGACTAGAAGCGTGAGGCAGGGCAAGAGACGTGAACCAGAAAAACCAGTAGTGTGAGGCAGGCCAAGAGACGTGAAACAGCAGACCAGGAGCGTGAGACCAGAACGTGCAACGGCGTGACTGATCAGAAGCGTGGGGCAGGCCGTGAGACGTGAAACGGCAGACCAGAAGCTTGAGTGCAAGCTGTGAAACCGTGAGACGGTGAAAGCAGGAGCTGTGTAAGACAACCTAGAGAAGGAATTTGGCGAAGCATCAGAAAGAACTCAACGTATTTCTAGATTTCTTCAAGAGAGGTTAGAGAGCGTTGCGGTGAACTTCTAAGCAGCAGTGGAGCAGCCTTTCAATTCAACAGAGGCAAGACAAGCTAGACGAAGGGTAGACACAGTAAGTGACACTCTTTGTATTGTACTTGCTTAGTAATTGCAATAGTGAAAGGAGCAGAAGATTAAGACATCCATTGTAACTGCAATTCTCAAGTATAGTGGATAGTCTCGGTAAGGGAGAGTCCCTACCACCGTGGATGTACGTCACGTTGACGGAACCACGTAAATCTCGTGTGTCCTTAATTTGCTTTACGTTCTGTGTTTTGAATTGAGTTGTGAACGCAGCTAAAGTATCAGCCAACCCATAACCTAACGAAGACCTAAACAAGAACATCCGAATTGTCTATTAGGCAAGGTGTCTGAAAGGTGACTTTGGGGACTATTGTGATTAGTAGGTAGCAATAGATCTACCTTAGTCGAATCTGAGAAAGAGTTCGCTTTTAAGAAGAGATTGAAGTTGTTCACTTTCCTGCGAATTGTGGTGATACTGATTCACCCCCCCTCTCAGTATCACAAACTAGTAGATCCTAGGGTGAAGTTGGGAACTTCAGAGTTAAAAGGGGAAATCTGAGTGGTAAAAGGCAAGAGCGAAAGTTCATATAAAGAAAAAGCAATAAAAGTGTAAACACGTGGGAGTGCGACACCTTCTTTTGAGTAAAACACGTGAGGGAGTGTTCTGTGAGGTATCCTAATTATTTTGTGCAGAACTCATACTATGACTTTTAAAGACAAAGGTGCAGCACAAGAGGGAGCTAGTGATGTGTCCTTCATGATCAAAGCTATGCTCCAACAATTTGAGCGCATGAATACCAAATTTGATGATATGAGGGAGAGGATGGACGAGCAAGCTAATACAATAGTAGAGTTGAAAAGGAGGCATAGGAATATGAGGCTTCTAAAGCAAGAAGGTAATTGAGACATGACTATGACCATGAAGAAGATGTGGAAGATGATGATTTTATGCCATCATTAGAGGGTGAAAGTAATGGAGAGGAGTATCTGATTAATGGAGTAGCTCTCATCACAAGGCGAGCATTGAATGTGCATGTGAAGGAAGAAAATAAGGTGCAACAAGATAACATTTTTCAAACGAGGTGTCTCATCAAAGATAAGGTATATAGTAAGATTATTGATGGTGGGAGTTGCACTAATGTTGCCAGTACAACTATGGTTGAGAAGCTGAATTTACCTACTACGAAGCATCTTAGGCCATATAAGTTTCAGTGGTTGAATGAGAGTGGTGAAGTCAAGGTAAATAAGCAAGTGCTCATATCATTTTCTATCGGGAGGTACCATGATGAAGTTTTATGTGATGTTGTACCTATGCATGCAGGCCATATTCTATTAAAAAGGCCATGGTAGTTTGATAGGTGAGTTATGCATGATGGATTCAAGAATTGATATTCCTTTGTAATGGATCAAAAACCCGTCACTCTTGTACCATTATCACCTCAACAAGCTTATGAGGATTAATTAAGGATTAAAAATGAGAGTGAACAAAAAAGAGAGATTGAAAAGAGAGAAAAGAGAGGAGAAAATGTGAGAACACAAAAGAAAGAGAAGAAAACAAAAAGTTTCTATGCAAAAGAAAGTAATGTCAAAAGAGCAATTTTTGCCAAACAACCTATGATCATACTTTTGTACAAAGAGGCTTATTTTAACACTAACAAGTTTGAGTCATCTTTGCCTAGTGTTGTTGTTCTATTCTAGGAATTTAAAGATGTATTTCATAACAATGTCCTAAGTGGATTGCCACCTAAGAGAGGAATTGAGCATCAAATTGATTTCATCCCTAGTGCATCCATCCCAAACTAGCCAGCATATAGGAGTAATCCCAAGGAGACAAAGGAGCTTCAAAGGCAGGTTGAGGAACTTATTTTGAAAGGATATGTGAGGGAGAGCATGAGTCCTTGTGTAATTCCTGTCCTACTTGTACAAGGAAAGTTGAACAAAAGGCATGCCAAGTGGATCAAATTCATTCAGACCTTTCCCTACATCATCATGTATAAACAAGGTGATGATTCGAGGATGAATCCTTTTGAGGAAAGGGGGAATGATGAGAATCGTAGAGATGATGGGTGAAAGGCTTAAATGGATGCAAGAGGTTCATTAAACATTCTAAAAGGCCTAATAACACGAGTTAGAGCTTTAAAGGATGCAAGAGGTCCATTGCACATTCTAGAAGGCCCAATAACACGGGTTAGAGCTAAAAAGATGAAAGAAGCACTAAATGGGCTCATTAAGGACATTCAGGCCAACCAACCTTCAAATGGTGCGAATTCAAGCTTGAAAGAGAGTCTAAGCCTTATTAATATCATTAAGATACTTAAAAAGTTAGGACTAAGTAATAGCAGTCACTCTAAATTAGGAGTTTATTTTCTATGTAAGAATGTGTCCCTAAATAGGCATTCCTCCTAAATAAGGAATTTGTCCTAAGTAGGAATTTATGCCTCTTTAGGATTGCTATCCTAGTCTATAAATAGGCACCTTATGTAAGCTCAAGAACATTAGACAATTTATCAGATGACATTGAGTAAAATAGAAAGCAATGGCTTCTCTCCCTCAGTTCTTTCAAGAACTAAAGAACTTATCAACAGGTACTTCTTGTGGTGTTCATCACGACTTATCACTCCCAATTCTTTTCTTTTCTGGACTGTGGCGTCCATATCCTTCTTAAATACCCTAGGTTCATGTTCCTTTGAATGTTGGGTCTAGGGTTTGTGTTCTTACAATCTAATTTAGCTTTCTTAGATATTCTTGATTCCTTGTGTGTGTTGGGTCTCTAAACCACATCTTTTGCGGTTTTCTACATCAAACAACTGCATTTATACTCTCTTGGGACTAGGAATATGTTGAATTTTATTAAGCAAGGTGTCTTTGATTATAACTAGCATTTCCTAAAAGTATTTGCTACTTTATTACCGAATAATGAGACTGTCTCTTCATTTCTTCTTAACAAGGCTCCAATTTTCGTTGTAATAACTCATTCACACTTAAAGAACTTGAAACTAGCTTGTATGACCACAATAGTCACTATGATCATGGCAACAATGAAATCTATACTCTCCTGGGACTAGGAATCTGTTAAATTTCATTAAACAAGGTGTCTTTGATGATGACTAGCATTTCCAACAAGTATTTGCTACTTAATTACTGAATAATGATACCGTCTCTTCATTTCTTCCTAACAAGGCTCCACTTTTCGTTGTAATAACTCATTCACACTTAAAGATCTTGAAAATAGCTTGTATGACCGTAACAAACACTGTATTCATGGCAACAACTACATCTACACTCTCTTAGGACTAAGAATCTATTGAATTTCATTAAATAAGGTGTCTTTGATGATGACTAGCATTTCCTACAAGTATTCACTACTTTATTTCTGAATAATGAGGTTGTCTCTTCATTTCTTCCTAACAAGGCTCCACTTTTTGTTGTAATAGCTCATTCACACATAAAGATCTTAAAAATAGCTCATATGACCATATCATGCACTATATTCATGGCAACAACCACATATACACTCTCTTGGGACTAGGAATTTGTTGAATTTCATTATGCAAGAAGCCTTTGATGATGATTAGATTTCCTACAAGTATTTGCTACTTGAATACAAAATAATGAGGTTCTCTCTTTATTTCATCCTAAGAAGGAACCACTTTTCGTTGTTTTAACTCATTCACACTTAATGATCTTCAAAATAACTTGTACGACCACATAAGGCACTATATTCATGGAAACAACCACATATATACTCCTTTGTGACTAGAAATATGTTCAATTTTGTTAAAAAATGAGTCTTTCATGATGACTAGCATTTGCTACTTTATTACTGAATAATGAGACCGTCTCTTCATTTCTTCCTAACAAGACTCCACTTTTCGTTATAATAACTCATTCACACATAAAGATCTTAAAAATAGCTTGTATAACTACAACAGGCACTATATTCATGGTAACAACCACAACTACACTCTCTAAGGACTAGGAATCTGTTGAATTTCATTAAACAAGGAGTCTCTGATGTTGACTAGCATTTCCTACATGTATTTGCTACTTTATTACTAGATAATGAGGTTGTCTCTTCATTTCTTCCAAACAAGGCTACATTTTTCGTCGTAATTACTCATTCACACTTAAAGATCTTGAAAATAGCTTGTATTACCGCAACAGGCACTATGTTCATGGCAACAACCACATCTATACTCCCTTGGGACTAGGAACCTATGGAATTTCATTAAACAAGGTGTCTCTAATGATGACTAGCTTTTCCTACAAGTATTTGCTACTTTATTATTGAATATTGAGGCAATCTCTTCATTTCTTCCTAACAAGGCTCCACTTTTCATTGTAATAAATCATTCACACTTAAAGATCATGAAAATAGCTTCTATGACCACAACAGCCACTATATTCATTATACCCTCTCCTAGGACTAGGAAGCCATTGAATTTCATTATGCAAGAAGTCTTTGATGATGAGTAGCATTTCCTACAAGTATTTGCTACTTTAATATTGAATAATCAGGTCGTGTCTTCATTTCATCCAAACAACGATCTACTTTTTATTATAATAACTCATTCACTCATAATGATCTTGAATATAGCTTGTACGACCTCATCAGGTACTATATTCATGGCAACAACCACATCTATACTCTCATGTGACTAGAAATCTGTTCAGTTTCTTTAAAAAAGGAGTCTTTGATAATGACTAGCATTTGCTACAAGTATTTGGTACTTTATTATTGAATAATGAGATCGTCTCTTCATTTCTTCCTAACAAGGCTCCACTTTTCTTTGTAATAAATCATTCACATTTCAAGATCTTGAAAATAGCTTGTATGACCACAACAGTACCATATTCATGGCAACAACCACATATACTCTCTCATGGGACTAGGAAGCTGTTGAATTTCATTATGCAAGAAGTCTTTAATGATGAATAACATTTCCTACAAGTATTTGCTACTTTAATACTGAATAATTAGGTTGTCTCTTCATTTCATCCAAAAAATGATCCACTTTTTGTTATAATAACTCATTCACTCATAATGATCTTGAATATAGCTTATACAACCTCATCAGGTACTATATTCATGGCAACAACCACATCTATACTCCCATGCGACTAGAAATCTGTTCAGTTTCTTTATAAAAGGAATCTTTGATAATGACTAGCATTTACTACAAGTATTTGGTACTTTATGATTGAATAATGAGATCATCTCTTCATTTTTTCCTAACAAGGCTCCACTTTTCTTGTAATAACTCGTTCACACTTAAAGATATTGAAAATAGCTTGTATGACCACAACAGCACCATATTCATGGCAACAACCACATATACACTCTCATGGATCTGGGAATTCGTTGAATTTCAATAAACAAGGAGCCTTTTAATGATGACTAGCATTTCCTACATGTATTTGCTACTTTATTACTGAATAATGAGACTGTCTCTTCATTTCTTCCTAACAAGGCTCCACTTTCATTGTAATACCTCATTCACACTTAAAGATCTTGAAAATAGCTTGTATGACCACATCAGTAACTTTATTCAAGGCAATAACCACATCTATACTCCCTTGAGACTGGAAATTTATTCAAATTCTTTAAAAAATGAGTCTTGGATAATGACTAGAATTTGCTATAAGTATTTGCTACTTTATTATAGAATAATGAGGTCATCACTTTTTGTTGTAATAACTCATTCACACTTAAAGATCTTGAAAATCACTTTTATGACCACAATAGCCACCATATTCATGGCAACAACCACAAATACACTCTTTTAGGGCTAGGAAGCCATTGAATTTCATTATGTAGGAAGCCTTTGATGATGACTAGCATTTCCCACAAATATTTGCTGCTTTAATACTAAATAATGAGGTTGTCTGTTTATTTCTTTCTAACAAGACTCCACTTTTCGTTGTAAGAACTCATTCACACATAATGATCTTGAAAATAGCTTGTATGACCGCAACAGGCATCATATTCATGGCAATAACCACATCTACACTCTCTTGGGACTAGGAATCTATTGAATTTTATTAAACAACGAGCCCTTTATGATGACTAGCATTACTTACAAGTATTTGCTACTTATTACAGAATAATGAGGTCGTCTCTTTATTTCTTCCTAACAAAGCTCCACTTTTTGTTGTAATAACTCATTCACAGTTAAAGACCTTGAAAATCGCTTCTATGATCACAACTGCCACCATATTCATGGCAACAGCCACATATACACTCTCTTGGGGCTAGGAAGCCATTGAATTTCATTATGCAAGAAGTCTTTGATGATGACTAGCATTTCCTACAAATATTTGCTACTTTAATACTGAATAATGAGGTCGTCTCTTCATTTCATCCTAACAAGGATCCACTTTTTGTCGTATAACTCATTCACACTTAATGATGTTGAAAATAGCTTGTATGACCACAACAGGCACTATATTCATGGCAACAACCACATCTACACTCTCTCAGGACTAGGAATCTATTGAATTTCATTAAACAAGGAGACTTTGATGATGACTAGCATTACCTCTATGTATTTGCTACTTTATTACTGAATAATGAGACCGTCTCTTCATTTCTTTCTACAAGGCTCCACTTTTCATTGTAATTACTCATTTACACTGAAAGATCTTCAAAATAGCTTGTATGACTACAACAGGCACTATGTTTGTGGTAACAACTACATCTATACTCTCTTGGGACTAGGAATCTATTGAATTTCATTAAACAAGGTGTCTTTGATGATGACTAACGTTTGTTACAAGTATTTGCTACTTTATTACTGAATAATAAGACCGTCTCTTCATTTCTTCCTAACAAGGCTCCACTTTTCATTGTAATAACTCATTCACACTTAAAGATCATGAAAATAGCTTATACAAACACATCAGGAACTATATTCAAGGCAACAACCACATCTATACTCCCTTGCGGCTAGAAATCTGTTCAAATTCGTTAAAAAAGGAGTCTTTGATGATGGCTAGCATTTCCTACAAGTATTTGCTACTTTATTACTGAATAATGAGACCATCTCTTTATTTCTTCCTAACAAGGTTCCACTTTTCGTATTTCAAATTGCATTGAGGCAAATGAGGCAATTAAGAAAGTTCCAAAATTTAAAGTCAACAGATGATTGAGAATTTATTTATCCCTAGCAGATTTTAAAATTCTAAAAATTGTAAAAGTGCAATATTTTGATTTTTAAATTTGTTGTTAATGTCGTTCGATTTGATTGGTGAGAAAAATACAATATTTGAATATCTTAAATGAAAAAATTACAAGTAATGGACTCAATTGCATAAAAAATACTTTAGTGGGTGAATATTATAAATAGCAATCCCAAATTTCAATGTTTTGTTAAGCATATATCCCTAGATAGGAGTGCAGAACCTTCTTATTACAATCCATTGTTTTTGTTTTTTCTTAAGTAATTTGCCTCTAGTTTATATAAATCATTTCAAATTGCATTGAGGCAAAGGACAGAATTCAGAAAATTGGAAACTTGAACTTCAAGAGAGTATTGTCAATTCATTTATCCCTACCAGATTTTAAAATTCTAAAAGTTGCAAAAATGCAATAGTTTGACTTTTAAATTTGTTGTTAATGTCGTTTGATTTGATTGGTGAGAAAAATTTAATATGTGAAAAATATAATATTTGAATATGTTAATTGAACAAAAATACAAGTAATGGACTCAATTGCATAAAAGATACTTTAGTGGATGAATATTATAAATAACAATCTCAAATTTCAAGGTTGTGTGAAGCATATATCCCTATATGGGAGTTGGGAACCATTTTATTAGAGTCCATTCCTTTTCCTTTTTCTTAACTAATTTGTCTGAAGATAAGAAATTTATAAATCATTTCAAATTGCATTGAGACAAAGGAGGCAATTAAGAAAATTGCAAAATTGAAATTCAACAAAGTATTGACAATTCATTTATCCCTAATAAATTTTGAAATTCTAAAAATTGTAAAAATGCAATATTTTGATTTTTAAATTTATTGTTAATATCGTTTGATTTGATTGGTGAGAAAAATACAATATTTGAATATCTTAATCAAAAAAAAAAACAAGTAATGGACTTAATTGCATAAAATACACTTTAGTTGATGAATATTCTAAATAGCAATCCCAAGTTTCAATGTTTTGTTAAGGATATAACCCTAAATGGGAGTGCAGAACCTTCTTATTACAGTCCATTGCTTTTGTTTTTTCTTAAGTAATTTGCCTCTACATTATATAAATCATTTCAAATTGCATTGAGGCAAAGGAGACAATTCAAAAAATTGTAAAATTTAAATTTAGTAGAGTATTGACAATTCATTTATCCCTAGCAGATTTTAAAATTCTAAAAATTGCAAGAATGCAATATTTTGATTTTTAAATTTGTTGTTAATGTCGTTTAATTTGATTGATGAGAAAAATATAATATGTGAAAATTATTATATTTGAATATGTTAATTGAACAAAAATACAAGTAATGGACTCAATTGCATAAAAGATACTTTAGTGGATGAATATTATAAATAGCAATCCCAAGTTTCAATGTTGTGTTAAGGATATAACCCTAGATGGGATTACAGAACCTTCTTATTACAATCCATTGCTTTTACTTTTTGTTAAGTAATTTGCCTGAAGATTATATAAATCATTTCAAATTACTTTGAGGCAAAGAGACAATTCAGAAAATTGCAGAATTTAAATTCAATAGAGTATTGACAATTCATTTATTCTTAACAGATTTTAAAATTCGAAAAATTGCAAAATTGAAATATTTTGATTTTTAAATTTATTGTTAATGTCATTTAATTTAATTGCTGAGGAAAATATAATATGTGAAAAATATAATATTTGAATATGTTAATTGAATAGAAATACAAATAATGGACTTAATTGCATAAAATACAATTTAGTGGATGAATATTATAAATAACAAACCCAAGTTTCAATATTGTGTTAAGCATATATCTCCAAATGGCATATATCTCCAGATGGGACTGCAGAATCTTCTTACTACAGTCTATTGCTTTTACTTTTTCTTAAGTAAATTGACAGAAGAATATATAAATCATTTCAAATTACTTCAATGCAAAGGAGACAATTTAAAAAATTGCAGAATTTAAATTCAATAGAGTATTGACAATTCATTTATCTATCACAGATTTTAAAATTTTAAAAATTGCAAAACTGAAATATTTTGATTTTTAAATTTATTGTTAATGTCGTTTAATTTAATTGCTGAGAAAAATAAAATATTTGAATATGTTAATTGGACAGAAATACAAGTAATGGACTCAATTGCATAAACTACAATTTAGTGGATGAATATTATAAATAACAAACCCAAGTTTTAATGTTGTGTTATGCATATATCTTTATATGGGAGTGCAGAATCTTCTTATTATAGTCTATTGCTTTTGTTTTTTCTTAAGTAATTTGCCTGAAAATTATAAAAATCATTTCAAATTAAATTGAGACAAAGGAGACAATTCAGAAAATTGCAGAATTTAAATTCAATAGAGTATTGACAATTCATTTATTCCTAGCAGATTCTTAAATTCGAAAAATTGCAAAATTGAAATATTTTGATTTTTAAATTTATTGTTAATGTCGTTTAATTTAATTGGTGAGAAAAATATAATATGTGAAAAATATAACATTTGAATATGTTAATTGAACAGAAATACAAGTAATGAACTCAATTGCATAAAATAAAATTTAGTGGATGAATATTATAAATAGCAAACCCAAGTTTCAATGTTGTGTTAAGCATATATCTCTAGACGGGAGTGCAGAATCTTCTTATTACAATTTATTACTTTTGCTTTTTCTTAACCAATTTGCGTGAAGATTATATAAGTCATTTCAAATTGCGTTGAGGCAAAGGAGGCAATTTAGAAAATTACAAAATTTAAATTCAATAGAGTGTTGACAATTCATTTATCCCAAGCAGATTTTAAATTTCTAAAAATTGCAAAAATGCAATATTTTGATTTTTAAATTTATTGTTAATGTCGTTTGATTTGATTAGTGACAAAAATACAATATTTGAATATCTTAATATAACAAAAATACAAATAATAGACTTAATTGCATAAAATACACTTTAGTGGATGAATATCATAAATAGCAGTCCCAAGTTTTAGTGTTGTGTTAAGCATATATCCCTAGATGGGAGTGCAGAACCTTCTTATTACAGTACATTGCTTTTGCTTTTTCACATGTAATTTGCTTGATGATTATATAAATCATTTCAAATTGCATTGAGGCAAAGGAGACTATTCAGAAAATAGCAAAATTTAGATTCAACAGAAAATTGACAATTTATTTATCCCTAGCAGATTTTAAAATTCTAGAAATTGTAAAAATGCAATATTTTGATTTTTAAATTTATTGTTAACGTCGTTTGATTTGATTGGTGATAAAAATACAATATTTGAATATCTTAATCAAACAAAAATACAAGTAATGCACTTAATTGCTTAAAATACACTTTAGTGGATGAATATTCTAAATAGCAATCTCAAGTTTTGATGTTATGTTAAGGATATAACCCTAGATGAGATTATGGAATCGTCTTACTACAATCCATTACTTTGGCTTTTACTTAAGTAATTTGCCTGAAGATTATATAAATCATTTCAAATTACTTCGAGGCAAAAGAGACAATTCAGAAAATTGCAAAATTTAAATTTAGTAGAGTATTGACAATTCATTTATCCCTAGCAGATTTTAAAATTCAAAAAATTGCAAAATTGAAATATTTTGATTTTTAAATTTATTGTTAATGTCGTTTGATTTAATTGGTGAGAAAAATATAATATGTGAAAAATATAATATTTGAATATGTTAATTGAACAAAAATACAAGTAATCGACTCAATTGCATAAAATGCAATTTAGTGGATAAATATTATAAATAGCAAACCCAAGTTTCAATGTTGTGTTAAGCATATATCTCTATATTGTAGTGCAGAATCTTCTTATTATAATCTATTGCTTATGCTTCTTCTTAAGTAATTTGCTTGAAGATCATATAAATCATTTCAAATTGCGTTGACATAAAGGAGACAATTAAGAAAATTTCAAAATTTAAATTCAACAGATTATTGACAATTTATTTATTCCTAGTAGATTTTAAAATTCTAAAAATTGCAAAAATGCAATATTTAGATTTTTAAATTTGTTGTTAATGTCGTTTGATTTGATTGGTGAGAAAAATACAATATTTGAATAAGTTAATTGAACAAAATTACAAGTAATGGACTCAATTGTATAAAAAACACTTTAGTGGATGAATATTATAAATAGCAATCCTAAGTTTTAGTGTTGTGTTAAGCATATATCTCTAGATGGGAGTGCAGAACCTTCTTATTACAGTTTATTGCTTTTGTTTTTTCTTAAGTAATTTGCCTGAATATTATATAAATCATTTGAAATTGCGTTGAAGCAAAGGAGACAATTCAGAAAATTGCAGAATTTAATTTCAACAAAGTATTGACAATTCATTTATCCCTGACATATTTTAAAATTCTATAAATTGCAAAATTGAAATATTTTGATTTTTAAATTTATTGTTAATATCAGTTGATTTAATTGGTGAGAAAAATGTAATATGTGAAAAATATAATATTTGAATATGTTAATTGATCAAAAATACATGTAATGGACTCAATTGCATCAAAGACACTTTAGTGGATGAATATTATAAATAGCAAACCCAAGTTTCAATGTTGTCTTAAGCATATATCCCTTATTAGAGTCCATTCCTTTTCCTTTTTTTTAACTAATTTGTCTGAAGACAAAAATTCTATAAATCATTTCAGATTGCATTGAGGCAAAGGAGACAATTAAGAAAATTGCAAAATTTAATTTCAACAAAGTATTGACAATTCATTTATCCCCGACATATTTTAAAATTCTATAAATTGCAAAATTGAAATATTTTGATTTTTGAATTTATTGTTAATGTCAGTTGATTTAATTGGTGAGAAAAATGTAATATGTGAAAAATATAATATTTGAATATGTTAATTGATCAAAAATACATGTAATGGACTCAATTGCATCAAAGACACTTTAGTGGATGAATATTATAAATAGCAAACCCAAGTTTCAATGTTGTCTTAAGCATATATCCCTTATTAGAGTCCATTCCTTTTCCTTTTTTTTAACTAAGTTGTCTGAAGACAAGAATTCTATAAATCATTTCAGATTGCATTGAGGCAAAGGAGACAATTAAGAAATTTTCAAAATTTAAATTTAACAAATTATTGACAATTTATTTATCCTTAGCAGATTTTAAAATTCTAAAAATTGCAAAAGTGCAATATTTTGATTTTTAAATTTGATTGGTTAGAAAAATATAATATTTGAATAAGTTAATTGAACAAAAATACAAGTAATAGACTCAATGGCATAAAATACACTTTAGTGGATGAATAATATAAATAGCAATCCCAAGTTTCTTTATTCTGTTAAGCATATATCCTTAGATGGGAGTGCATAACCTTCTTATTAGAATCCATTTCTTTTGCTTTTTCTTAAGTAATTTGCCTAAAGATTATATTAATCATTTCAAACTGCGTTGAGGCAAAGGAGACAATTCAGAAAATAGCAAAATTTAAATTCAATAGAGTATTGACAATTCATATATCCCTAGCAGATTTTAAAATTCTAAAAATTGCAAATTTGCAATATTTTGATTTTTAAATTTATTGTTAATGTCATTTGATTTAATTGGTGAGAAAAATATAATATGTGAAAAATATAATATTTGAATATCTTAATTGAACAGAAATACAAGTAATGGACTCAATTGCATAAAATACACTTTAGTGGATGAATATTATAAATACCAGTCTCAACTTTCAAGGTTATGTAAAGTATATATCCCTAGATAGGAGTGAGAAACCATCTTAATAGAGTCCATTGCTTTTCCTTTTTCCTAAGTAATTTGTCAGAAGACAAGAATTCTATAAATCATTTCAAATTGCACTGAGGCAAAGGAGACATTTAAGAAATTTTCAAAATTTAAATTGAAGAGAGTAATGACAATTCATTTATCCCTAACTGATTTTAAAATTCTAAAAATTGCAAAAATGAAATATTTTGATTTTTAAATTTATTGTTAATTGAAGTTCCCAACTTCACCCTAGGATCTACTAGTTTGTGATACTGAGAGGGGGGGTGAATCAGTATCACCACAATTCACAATTCGCAGGAAAGTGAACAACTTCAATCTCTTCTTAAAAGCGAACTCTTTCTCAGATTCGACTAAGGTAGATCTATTGCTACCTACTAATCACAATAGTCCCCAAAGTCACCTTTCAGACACCTTGCCTAATAGACAATTCAGATGTTCTTGTTTAGGTCTTCGTTAGGTTATGGGTTGGCTGATACTTTAGCTGCGTTCACAACTCAATTCAAAACACAGAACGTAAAGCAAATTAAGGACACACGAGATTTACGTGGTTCCGTCAACGTGACGTACATCCACGGTGGTAGGGACTCTCCCTTACCGAGACTATCCACTATACTTGAGAATTGCAGTTACAATGGATGTCTTAATCTTCTGCTCCTTTCACTATTGCAATTACTAAGCAAGTACAATACAAAGAGTGTCACTTACTGTGTCTACCCTTCGTCTAGCTTGTCTTGCCTCTGTTGAATTGAAAGGCTGCTCCACTGCTGCTTAGAAGTTCACCGCAACGCTCTCTAACCTCTCTTGAAGAAATCTAGAAATACGTTGAGTTCTTTCTGATGCTTCGCCAAATTCCTTCTCTAGGTTGTCTCACACAGCTCCTGCTTTCACCGTCTCACGGTTTCACAGCTTGCACTCAAGCTTCTGGTCTGCTGTTTCACGTCTCACGGCCTGCCCCACGCTTCTGATCAGTCACGCCGTTGCACGTTCTGGTCTCACGCTCCTGGTCTGCTGTTTCACGTCTCTTGGCCTGCCTTACACTACTGGTTTTTCTGGTTCACGTCTCTTGCCCTGCCTCACGCTTCTAGTCTGCTGTCTTCTCTTCCGGGTGGTCTCACGGATACCAGGTCTGCTGTCTTCTCTTCCGGGTGGTCTGTTTCTTATTTCTCCTCTTGCTGGTTGTGCGTTTCTGGTTTGGTTGCAGGATGTGTTTCTGGTTTGCTTGCAGGAGGCGTTTCTGGTTTGCCTGCAGGATGTATTTCTGGTTTGCTTGCAGGACGTGTTTCTGGTTTGCTTGCAGGAGGCGTTTCTGGTTTGCTTGCAGGAGGTTGCACGTTCTGGTTTGCTCTCCCAGTGGTGACGTTTCTGGTTTGCTCTCCTGGTGGTGTTGTTTCTGATCTCTTGCCGTTCTGCTCTCTCTTCCTTTTGGCCGGTTGCTGTAGGGTTGCTGTTTATTCAATTGTGTTGGCCCTCTGCCCTAGTTTTGTCTTCCAAGGCCTTTATATACTCTCTTCCATAAAACCCTAATAGGGCTTACATGGCGGATTTACGTTCTTGCCCTTACGCGGCAGATTTACTTTCTTGCCCTTCCATGTGACTTTACTGCTCTTCCATATGACTTTACTCTCTTGCACACTTAACCCTAGTTGACAACAATTACAACCCATACAAGGCTGTGGGAACAACAATCTCCCCCTTTGTAATTGTTGGCAACATTCATAACAAAAGCCATTATGCAGCAGTCTTTCATAATCTTCTTGGAGTAACAATCCAGAAGCAGATGGATTACAACTCCCCCTAAATATGCACTCCCCCTTCCTTAACAGCTCCCCCTGCACTGTTACTTCTCTCCCCCTTTGCCAACTAATTACAAATCTGAAAAACTCGGAAAGTAGAGATGGAGGATTCACCTGATTTTCAGGCTTGAGGAGGCATTTGCACAGAGAGACTCATTCTGTGCTTTTCAAATAGCTCTGTGGACAGAGATTTAGTTAGATCTTGTGTAGCCTCTTCAACAGATTTAGGTTCAACTTGTGAGAGTAAAGTAGTAGCTCCCACAATTCTTCTTCTTGTTGTAACTCCTGCTGATGGGTCACCTATGATCTGATTTTCTTGATGAGCACTGGTCCATGTCTTCTTTGTCTTTCTTTCTTGCACAGTCTTAGTTGCAAGAGAATCTCCTTCTTCATCTTCAGACTCACTCTTCTCTGAGTCTGAACTTACTTCTTTTCCCACTTCTTCATGTTGGTCAGATTCTTCATCTATCTTGAAGTCATCTTCTTCACTATCCTCAGCTTCTCCATTATGCGTTGTTTTCCAGTTTTCATCTATTCTCACATCACTGGAAGTGACCACTTTTCCCAGTTTATGCAGAAAAACTCTATAGCATTTTGTCTTTGCTGAGTATCCCACAAAGATGCCTTCATCTGACCTAGCATGGAATTTTCCCAAGTTTTGCTCCTTGTTCTTCACAAAACATGGGCTGCCAAAGATTCTAAGATACTTGGTTGTTGTCTTCTTCCCACTCCATAGCTCATATGGAGTCTTATCAGTATTGGGCCTTAGTGAAACTCTGTTCAATAGGTGCACGGCTGTCAATGTTGCTTCTGTCCAAAATCTTGTGTGAAGCTTGGATTCCAGCAGTAGAGTTCTTGCCATTTCAACCACAGCTCTATTTTTCCTCTCTACCACCCCGTTCTGTTGAGGAGTTCTTGCTGCTGCCATCTGATGGTGAATTCCATGCTTCTCAAGGTAATCTTCAAAAGCTCCATTTGTGAATTCAGTGCCTTGATCTGACCTCAATACTTTGATCTTCTTTCCACTCTCATTTTCAGCCAATCTTCTGTATCTCTTGAAACATTTCAAAACTTCTGACTTATGTGTGATGCAGGTCCTTCTAGAATAATCATCAACAAACAAGATGAAGTACCTCTCACCATTCAACCCTTTTGTTCTCATCGGCCCACACAAATCAGTATGCACAATGTCAAGCACTGCTTTAGAACTGACCTCTTTGGTCTTATACTGCTTTCTGACCTGTTTTCCTTTAGAGCATGCTGAGCAGACATACTCCCTCTCTCTCTTAAGGTCTGGAATGTCTCTGATTGCATGAGTAGTGGTCAGCTTCCTCATGTTCTTCTGTGTTAAGTGTCCCAGCCTCCGATGCCAGAGTTTTGTCTTCCAAGGCCTTTATATACTCTCTTCCATAAAACCCTAATAGGGCTTACATGGCGGATTTACGTTCTTGCCCTTACGCGGCAGATTTACTTTCTTGCCCTTCCATGTGACTTTACTGCTCTTCCATATGACTTTACTCTCTTGCACACTTAACCCTAGTTGACAACAATTACAACCCATACAAGGCTGTGGGAACAACATTAATGTTGTTTGATTTGATTAGTGAGAAAAATACAATATTTGAATATCTTAATTGAACAAAAATACAAGTAATGGACTCAATTGCATAAAATACACTTTAATGGATGAATATTATATATAGTAATCACAAGTTTCATTGTTGTGTTAAGCATATATCCATAGATGGGAGTGCAGAACCTTCTTATTACAGTCCCTTGCTTGTGCTATTTCATAAATAATTTTTCGAAAGATTATATAAGTCATTTCAAATTGCGTTTAGGAAAAAGAGAAAATTTAGAAAATTGCAAAATTTCAATTCAACAGAGTACTGACAATTACTTATCCCTAGTAGATTTTGAAATTTGAAAAATTGCAAAATTGAAATATTTTGATTTTTAAATTTATTGTTAATATCGTTTGATTTAATTAGTGAGAAAAATATAATATGTGAAAAATACAATATTTGAATATCTTAATTGAACAAAAATACAAGTAATGGACTCAATTGCATAAAATAAAATTTAGTGGATGAATATTATAAATAGCAATCCCAAGTTTTATTGTTGTGTTAAGCATATATTCCTATATGAGAGTGCAGAACTTTCGTGTTACAGTCCCTTACTTTTTCTATTTCTTAGGTAATTTTCCTAAAGATTATATACATCATTTCAAATTGTGTTTAGGCAAAGGAGACAATTTAGAAAATTGTAAAATTTAAATTCAACAGAGTACTCACAATTCACTTATCCCTAGGAAATTTTAAAATTCAAAAAATTGCAAAATTGAAATATTTTGATTTTGAAATTTATTGTTAATGTTGTTTGATTTAATTGGTGATAAAAATATAATATGTGAAAAATATAATATTTGAATATGTGAATTGAACAAAAATACAAGTAATGGACTCAATTGCATAAAAGACATTTAAGTGGATAAATATTATAAATTGCAATCTCAAGTTTTAAGGTTGTGTGAAACATATATCCCTAGATGAGAGTGGGAAACCATTTTATTAGAGTCCATTGCTTTTCCTTTTTCCTATGTAATTTCTCTGAAGACAAGAAATCTATAAATCATTTCAAATTGCATTGAGGCAAAGGAGACAATTAAGAAAATTACAAAATTTAAATTCAACAGAGTATCGACAATTCATTTATCCCTGACAGATTTTAAAATTCTAAAACTTGCAAAAATGGAATATTTTGTTTTCTAAATGTATTGTTATTGTCGTTTGATTTGATTGGTGAGAAAAATACAATATTTGAATATCTTAACTAAACAAAAATACAAGTAATGGACTCAACTGCATAAAATTCAATTTAGTGAATGAGTATTATAAATAACAATCTTAAGTTTCATTGTTGTGTTAAGCATATATCCCTAGATGAGAGTGCAGAACCTTCTTATTACAGTCCATTGCTTTTGCTTTTTCTTAAGTAATTTGCTTGAAGATTGTATTGATCATTTCAAATTGCATTTAGGCAAAGGAGACAATTTAGAAAATTGCAAAATTTAAATTCACTAGAGTACTAACAATTCACTTATTCCTAGAAGATTTTGAAATTCGAAAATTTGCAAAATTGAAATATTTTGATTTTGAAATTTATTGTTAGAGTCATTTAATTTAATTGGTGATAAAAATATAATATGTGAAAAATATAATATTTGAATATATTAATTGAACAAAAATACAAGTAATGGAGTCAATTGCATAAAATACACTTTAATGGATGAATATTATAGATAGCAGTTCCAAATTTCAATGTTATGTTAAGGATATATCCCTAGACGGAAGTGTAGAACCTTTTTATTACAGTCGATTGTTTTTGCTTTTTCTGAAGTAATATGTCTAAAAATTATATAAATCTTTTCAAATTCCATTGAGGCAACAGGGACAATTCCGAAAATTGCAAAATTTAAATACAACAAAGTATTGACAATTCATTTATCCCAAGCAGATTTTAAAATTCGAAAAAATACAAAATTGAAATATTTTTATTTTTAAATTTATTGTTAATGTCGTTTGATTTAATTGGTAAGAAAAATATAATATGTGAAAAATATAATATTTGAATATGTTAATTGAACAAAAATATAAGTAATGGACTCAATTGCATAAAATACACTTTTGTGGATGAATATTATAAATAGTAAACCCAAGTTTCAATGTTGTGTTAAGCATATATCCCTAGATGGGAGTGCAGAACCTTCTTATTACAATCCATTGCTTTTGCTTTTTCTTAGGTAATTTGCCTGAAAATTATATAAATCATTTCAAATTGCGTCGAGGCAAAGGAGACAATTCAGAAAATTGTGAAAGTTAAATTCAACAGAGTATTGACAATTCATTTATCCCTAGCAGATTTTAAAATTCTAAAAATTGCAAAAATGCAATATTTTGATCTTTCAATTTATTGTTAATGTCGTTGGATTTGATTGGTGAGAAAAATACAATATTTGAATATGTTAATTGAAAAAAAAATACAAGTAATGGAGTCAATTGCATAAAATACACTTTAGTGGATGAATATTATAAATAGCAATCCCACGTTTCAATGTTATGTGAAACATATATCCCTAAATGAGAGTGCACAACCTCCTTATTACAGTCCATTACTTTTGCTTTTTCTTAAGTAATTTGCCTGAAAATTATATAAATCATTTCAAATTACTTTGAGGCAAAGGAGACAATTAAGAAAATTGCAAAATTATAATTCTGTAGATTATTGACAATTTATTTATCCCTAACAGATTTTAAAAAACTAAAAATTGCAAAAATGCAATATTTTTTATTTTTAAATTTATTGTTAATGTTGTTAGATTTGATTGGTGAGAAAAATACAATATTTTAATAAGTTAATTGAACAAAAATGCAAGTAATGGACCCAATTGCATCCAATTGCATAAAATACACTTTGGTGGATGAATATTATGAATAGGAATCTCAAGTTTCAAAGTTATGTTAAGCATATATCCTAAGATGGGAGTGCAGAACCTTCTTTTTATAATCCATTACTTTTGATTTTTCTTAAGTAATTTGCCAAAAAATTATATAAATCATTTCAAATTGGTTTGAGGCAAAGGAGACAATTCAAAAAATTGCAAAATTTAAATTCAACAGAGTATCGACAATTCATTTATCCGTAGCAAATTTTAAAATTCTAAAACTTGCTAAAAAGCAATATTTTGATTTTTAAATTTATTGTTAATGTCATTAGTGAGAAAAATATAATATGTGAATATGTTATTTGAACAAAAATACAAGTAATGGACTCAATTGCATAAAATACACTTTAGTGGATGAATATTATAAATAGCGATTCTAAGTTTCAATGTTGTGTTAAGCATATATTCCTAGATGGGAGTGTAGAAACTTCTTATTACAGTCTATTACTTTTTCTTTTTCTTAAGTAATTTGCCTGAAGATTACATAAACTATTTCAAATTGCGTTGAGGCAAAGGAGACAATTCTAAAGATTGCAAAATTTAAATTCAACAAAGTACTGACAATTCATTCATCCCTAGTAGATTTTAAAATTTGAAAAAGTGAAAAATTGAAATGTTTTAATTTCTAATTTAATGTTAATGTCGTTTGATTTAATTGGTGAAAAAAATATAATATGTGAAAAATATAATATTTGAATATGTTAATTGAACAAAAATACAAGTAATGGACTCAATTACATACAAGAGACTTTAGTGGATGAATATTATAAATAGCAAACACAAGTTTCAAGGTTGTGTGGAGCATATATCCCTAGATAGGAGTGCGAAACCATATTATTAGTGTCCATTACTTTTCCTTCTTCTTAAATAATTTGTCTGAAAACAGGAATTCTATGAATCTTTACATATTGCATTGAGACAAAGGAGAGAATTAAGAAAATTGCAAAATTTAAATTCAACAGATTATTGACAATTTATTTATCCCTAGTAGATTTTAAAATTCTTAAAATTGCAAAAATGCAATATTTTGATTTGATTGGTCAGAAAAATACAATATTTGAATAAGTTAATTGAACAAAAATACAAGTAATGGACTTAATTGCATAAAAGACACTTTAGTGGATGAATATTATAAATTGCAATCCCAAGTTTCAATATTGTGTTAAGCATATATCCCTAGATAGGAGTGCAGAGCCTTCTTATTACAATTAATTGATTTTGCTTTTTCCTAAGTAATTTGCCTAAAAATTATATAAATCATTTCAAATTGCATTGAGGCAAAGGAGATAATTTAGAAAATTGCAAAATTTAAATTTAATAGAGTATTGACAATTTATTTATCCCTACGAGATTTTAAAATTTGAAAAAGTGCAAAATTGAAATATTTTGATTTTTAAATTTATTGTTAATGTCGTTTGATTTAATTGGTGACAAAAATATAATATGTGAAAAATATAATATTTGAATATGTTAATTGAACAAAAATACAAGTAAAGGACTCAATTACATAAAATACACTTTATTGGATGAATATTATAAATAGCAAACCCAAGATTCAATGTTGTGTTAAGCATATATCCCTAGATGAGAGTGCAGAACCTTCTTATAACAGTCTATTTCTTTTGCTTTTTCTTAAGTAATTTGCCTGAAGAGTATATAAATCATTTCCAATTGCGTTAAGGCAAAAGAGACAATTCACTTAAATTCAACAGAGTATTGACAATTCACTTATTTGTAGTAGATTTTAAAATTCTAAAAATTGCAAATTTGAAATATTTTGATTTTTAAATTTATCGTTAATGTCGTTTGATTTAATTGGTGAGAAAAATATACTATGTGAAACAAATAATATTTGAATATGGTAATTAAACAAAAATACAAGTAAAGGACTCAATTGCATAAAAGACGCTTCAGTGGATAAATATTATAAATAGCAAACTCAAGTTTTAAGGTTGTGTGAAGCATATATCCTTAGATGAGAGTGCAGAACCATCTTATTAGAGTCCATTGCTTTTCCTTCTTAAGTAATTTGTGTGAAAATAGGAATTCTATAAATCATCTCAAATTGCATTGATGTAAATGAGAGAATTAAGAAAATTGCAAAATTAAAATTCAACAGATTATTGACAATTTATTTATCCTTAGTAGATTTTAAAATTCTAAAAATTTCAAAAATGCAATATTTTGATTTTTAAATTTCTTGTTAATGTTGTTTGATTTGATTGGTGAGAAAAATACAACATTTGAATTAGTTAATTGAAAAAAATACAAGTAATGGACTCAATTGCAAAAAATAAACTTTAGTGAATGAATATTCATCCATATATCCTTATATGGGAGTGCAGAATCTTCTTATTACAATCCATTACTTTTGCTTTTTCTTAAGTAATTTGCCTGAAGATTAACTAAATCATTTCAAATTGCGTTATGGCCAAGGAGACAATTCAAAAAATTGCAAAATTTAAATTCAACAGAGTATTGACAATTCACTTATCCGTAGCAGATTTTAAAATTCTAAAAATTGCAAAATTGAAATATTTTGATTTTTAAATTTATCATTAATGTCGTTTGATTTAGGGTGAGAAAATATACTATGTGAAAATA